>PVJI01021322.1:0-27303 GCA_004026765.1 Micronycteris hirsuta
TGCATGATTGCCACCCATCCAATAAATGGAAAAGAGCAGATAAACACAGTGGGCAAAAAGCCACATTGCCCTAGCTTTAATTAGAAGTAATTTGTTAATAGATAGATTATTTTCTTTGCAAGTTTGTGTTTGGTGCACCTAGAAAGGTAGAATGAACAGGAGCCAGTCGAAATAAGCTATCGCCTGCCTGTGCATGACATATGTTAAAATTCAACACCATTTTTTCATATTTATTGTCACCAGCTTAAATCTATACTGCCAAAGAGCCATTCATTGAGAATAAGCCAGCTGACAGCTATAAGGTGTGTCTGCAAGAGTTTTAATGATTTACTTGCAACACGTGCTGAATACGTATCAGCTCCATATTTCCTGGAGTTAATGCAAGAGAAAGAAACTCCACTAAAATGAAAATCAATCATTTTAGAGGCGAAAAGTAACTTTCTTTGAGAGCATAAATAAATGCTGCTCAGCACTCAAATGTGATGAAAAATCATTGTTCAGAATCAATGGCCATCTTTGTCAAGATTTTTAGAAGCTTAGTAACTTGTTAATAGACCTGGAAGTTTACAGAAGCTTAAACTCTCCCTAACCACCACTGCCATAAACCCATAGAAATTACTAGCATGCAACTGCCTTTCTCTGGTTTTCCTGGACTTTTTTAAGATCACCCGTTCAGCTCCATTTCAGCCAGTACAAGCCCATCATTGGTCCATCATTATCAATGCTGGGATTGGGTTGAAGAGCTCAGACTAAAAAGCAAGATTTAAACAGTTGAACCCTAAATAGCCACAGGTAAGAACCAATTAGTTTTCTGGCAATTAAACGTTACCCTCCTCATTTTGAGCATGAAATAAGAATTGATTGTTGATGTAAACTTCCCCACTCTCCAAGCTAGGTTTTGATGTTACAGAATTTTCTCAAGAACCTTATTTCAATTACTCATTCTTATGCTGCTATAACCTCTTGTTCTTAACCATCCCCCTTCAGATTTCTTAATTCCCTCTAGAAAAAAAAAACACACACACAAAAACAGAAATTTCCTTCTACCCCATTTCACATTAGCTCTACCTACCTCATGTTCTCATAAATCTGCATTTTAAATCCCTACCACCATTTTTCAGAAAATGGTCTCTATTCCTGCCTCCACTCCTTATATTCCACTTACTCCCTAGTCCCTGACTTTGGCTTTACCAACGAATGCTCTGTGTCACTTTCTGAAAATTCTAACAATTTCTAAAAAGATGACAGATGGTCAGGCCTTTCTTCTGGAAATCTCAGTTCAGTACATCTTGAGCTAGAAGTTGGAAATCCCCTTGGTTTTAAATCTCTATCTACAAGTAATTGCAAGACATAGAGTTGAAAAGAGTGGCCTGAGGTCTTTGCGATCTGGCTTCTACCCCAAACACAATTTTCTGCCTTGAAAATCCCTGGTAACCTCTCAATCACCAGACTGAACTGTCTTTGCTCAGTGCTCACCTCCCCGAAGCACCTGCATTGGTGAATAGCACTCCCCTGAGATGAGTGAGATAGATCTCTCTACACCTTTGATTGTCTCTTCTTTGTCTTCTTCCCCAACAAACTTTCTCCTCCGAGGTCCTCCATTGAAGACATTCTTCCATACTTTGTCCTAGGCTTTCCTTTTCTACTTACACTCTCGACATTGGCAACTTCAGCACATGTTCCAGACTCTGTAAGTTCAGGATCTGCTTCTTTTACTCTCCAAAGCAGAATACGTAGCCAGAATTCCCTGTGCCTGACGCCACTACAAGGAAAGGTGTGGGAACTCAAGGTTTCCACCCCTCTTGAACATCAGAAATACTTAAGAAACTTATTGAAAAGGCACACATGCAAGTCCCACTGGCAGAAACTGATTTAGTAAGTCTGGTGTGAAGCCCTACTTGCAGTCTCTAATTTTCTTTTGAGATGCGTAGGTAATTGTGATGTGCACCTAAGGTTCAGAAACCTACTAAACATCATAATAAGAAGTTAGGCAACATTTACCCTAAAGGATTCCAAAAAAATGTAAGTGCCACTCCTTGAACTATTGATAGCAACTATGATTTATCATGTCCAGAGTGGAATCTAAGAGTAAATCTACTCCCAGATGACATCATGGTGCAGATTTCCTGCACACAGCCAGACTCTTTCTCCCTCTTGGAGGCCAAAGTCGGTACACTGCTCCATCCAAGCAAACCTAACTGCAAAGCCTCAAAGATTAATGGAGCTCCTTAATTAACTTTTATTGAGGGAAAAGAGGTTACATTTCATTTTATACAGCAAAATTTCTTTTTTAAATTTACTTTTCTTGAAGCATTTTTATCTTAGATTCTGAAGCAACTGCTAAAATAATCTCAATCTCTCCCTCTGACTATTTTTCTTGGGGCTAATTCGCTAATCTTTTAAAACCATGACTTCTGAAAGCTCTCCCTCTGGGAAACATCAGCCTGTGGTGGTAGTTATGGCAACCATGGTCACCATTTTTACCTTGATCCACATCTGTTTCGGCATTTTGCAGACACTATGTGGTACACCTTCAGTAAAAAGGAGGACAGGCTCATCAGAGGCAGAAAGTTTAGGAGAGGGTCAGTCTAAGGAATGGGCAGCTGTGAGGTCCGAAAGAAACAAGTGACTAAGAAACATCAAAGAGTAAAACTAAGAAGGGGACTTATTACCCATCTCTGTGTCCAGAAAACCTCAGTGAGAAGTGATGAATGCAGTGAAGGAATGCAAAGCATTAAAACAAAAAAAAAATTAGAACTATGGGGAACAGAAAGCTAAGCTGAATGAAAGAACCAAACTACATAACAATATAAGAATAAGCTGAGACTAATGTCCTAAAATAACACCTATTGCTGAAATAACCTTCTTGTCTTAACTGCGTATGTGTCAATAGCAGGGACCAAGTTTCATGTATCTCTGAACAGAGCCTGATATATGTGTTGAGAGGTGGATGGAGGCATGAATGAATGAATGAATTACTGATAGATGACCTGGACTCAGTTGTACTGCTTTTTTAAATATACCGACTTCTTGTTATTGACACAACTTTAGTGATTGTTTCAAAAGAGATGGCATCACTCAGTCATTTACCATCTTGCTTACTCTGCTGTCAACCCTCTCTTTGTATCCTTGAAACAGTCAGAAAAAGTATGCGTGTTTGTGTGCGTGTGTTTTATTGCAGAGCTATAATACTCCCAATCACCTTCCAAAAACATCACATCCATGTTTAATAATACAAACTCAAATTTCTCAGCACTCGTGAATGTTGCACGAAGCTTAGGAAAATAAGACATTAGCAATATTATAAATAAAATACTGGCTATTAGATATAGTCAAATCTATGTCATTTTCACAAATGGATTTAAATTACTAATACAGGTTTGCATGTGGTCTTTCAGGTACACAATAAAATGTTAGTGTAAATACAGGTTAATTTTAATAAATACTATCTATTTAGATTTTGGATTATATTATAAAGTCAATAAGAATTTTTCGAGCTGTTTAAAAGTGCAAAATAGAGATGTGTGCACTAAAATAGTCATGCAAACATGCAAGTGTCTGCTTTCAACACATAAAATGAAATATGAATTTTTTATTCTGAAGATCTATTATCAAATATGACAAATATAGGAGATACGAAGCTTTGCACAGTATGCTGCTTAACTATTCTATTCCAAGTGAGAGTTGAGGTATAAATTTTAGTCTTTAATATCCCTAGGAATACGGAACTACAACTTGAACAAATAACTAGATGTGCTATAATATTATTGTTATAGTCCTCTATGTAAAAATTGAGGACATCTTTGACCTAATGTGATTAAACGATAATCTCTTAACCTTCAGGTAGACAACAGTATACTATCCTAAAATCACAACAGGCTCACCCCATTCAGAGACGGCTAAGGCCCCAGGTTCTATTAGCCTGCTACTACTAATGTTCAAATTAATTTTTTTCCTTTACTCAGCAAACACTCTTTGGATAACATTAGGCTTTTCTGGTATCTCAGGCTATTCTCTAACAGACCCTAACATAAATTACAATAACAATCATAGCTGTCACACAAAGCAGAATGTCTGTATCGGCTCAACCCTTACTGACATCTTTTAGTCTACGTGACAGTTATGGTTCTAATTGTCCATTAGTCAATTGGCATTCTGGTTTTTTAAAAAATAAATTACTTTCTCATTCGCCTTTGTTCATCTTGCCTTGAAACCACCTGGAGTGAGGATCATCTTGCTGCAAGTGATACCGGCATTGTTCCTCGTGGGCTGACACATATGGTGCCAATGGCAGGAGCAATTAAGGACATGGGTAAAAATTAGAGGGCTGGTGAAAGCAAAATAAGAGCAATTAGGTTGTTGGGAGACACTCCCATCAGAAGAACAATATGGTGCCTCATTAATTCTCTCATCACTCTGAAGAACCCAGGAGAGCTGACTCCAAATCCAATTCCAAAATCTAGTCATTAAAAAAAAAAAGCACAAACAACCAACTCTCTAAGATTTTCTCAATGACTTTACATAGTCATTTCTTTGCTTTGGTTTATTCATAACAAGTCTTGCTTTCAAGTACATGTTGGTAGTGTAGGGGATGAAAGATTCTCATCTACTCTGTTAGGGTCTCTGGCTGAGCCGAAGATTAGACTGACATAAGACTGATCAACAGAAGAAAAACATACAAGTTTGACTAAATATTTACATGTACATGGAGGCCTTCACAACAGAATGAAGACCCAAAGGAAGGACCAAAGCAAAAATTTTGATGCTTTTTAGACTAAATAAATAAGTAAATTTATGAAGAATTGACAAAACAAGGGAATTTGGGCTAGAGGCGGTAAATTGTGGGGAAGAGAATAAGTGAAATAGTGGGAAAACTTATGGAAGATAAGGGTTATTTTAGTAAATGCACAGATCCATTTCATTGATTCCCAGGCTCTGGTGATAAAAACATTCCATCTCCCTGGTACAGGGAGGGCATCATTCTCATGGGAAATTTTATGCCCTCTTTTTAGGTAGGAGAGGGCAGGTCAGAGACCCTTTCCTGTATCTGCTATTTTTCAATTGCCTTCAGCTCAAAATAATCAATATGCCAAAATGGCATGCTTTGGGGTGGCATGTTCTTAACTCCTTCAATGGCTGTAGAAATGTTATTTCAGACTGACTGACATCTCACCTATCTCTAGTTTACATACAGTCAGGTTTCTAAATACAATCACCACTTCTATTTAGAGAAAGCCTGGAAATGGTATTTGTATCAGTCAAAGAAGGTAGTGTCTTTCCAGTATTGAGGTAAAATAAGGAGTTTGTGGAAATACTGTCCAACTTTTATTGTATATTCACCAGAATCAGTTCTTGATCATTTGAAATGAATTCCTAATACTGCAAACATTGTCATCAAATATAAAAATACATTACCAAAGCAACTGCCTAAGCCAAAATAATTTAAATTGTTTCCCCTGCTTCTGATCTTGTCTATTAAGAAAACAACCATCTATTGTTCCCAAACAGTCTCCTATGCAGGTTGCTAGACTGAGTTACAGATGTAGCAGCAAGAATGGAATAGTGGTCATAATCATAATTATAAAAGTTAATACTTATCAAATACCTATTATGTACCAAGATTATTTTAATTACCTCACAAGAATTATTTTGTTCATGTTTCACCTAACAAGTTGTGTTCCATTCTTATTTTCTCTATGTAACAAAAGAAGACACTGAAAGGAAAGAATGGTTATAAGACTTGTCCACATTTACAACAAAGTAAGGTAACTGGTGAAGGTGAGGTCTAAACCCAGGCTGTTTCCAGGTTTGTACTCTTAACCACTGTGCAGCGGATACAAAAATAACAAATAAAAATAGAAAGGAAGACTGGAGGGAAGGAGAGGAACAGAAACACTAATTCTCCTTCTTTTACTTACATAACTTGGGAAAATATGCTAGTTCTCTAGGCTCTTACTACCCAAGGTATCATTCTTCCAACAGCAGCATTTGCATCCCCTGGGAGCTTATTAGAAATGCAGATTCATAACCTACATGTTACCAGAATCTCAAGGCGATCTACATGCACACTCAATTTTGAGAAACATGCCTTATTAGTGAAATTTGAAAACTAGCCTGCATGATATTAAAGACTTAGATTCAACCAACATTTCAAAGTTGAATGCAACTATAATTTACTCATAAGTAAAACTTAAATAATTGTCTTCAAAAGGAGTGTTAGGAAAATGTTGATTCATTTCTGAATTGTTTTTCTGTAATGAAGACCTTAATTGGTATTCCTGTCTTTCAGTAAAATATACAGTCAATGCCCCATTTTCTCTTTCTTCAACCCATTAATCACATATTTTTTTTTCCATTTTGCACTAATGACAATTAACTTCTGGAAGTTATTGAATTTTTCAAGTGACCATGAGGAAATAAACAACAACAAGGCTATATCATCACTATCTATTCTGATATTTTTATAAGTAGATATATTTTAATTATTTATGATACTTCAGAACATGCCAGTAAATGCTTTCTAATGCTTTTTGTAAAGGCAATGAAGTCTTGGTAATTTTACATCTGACTATTATTTCTTTCTACTAAATCATTCACTGGAAATGTAAAGTGATACTGCCTGATGGGATTATGGGAATTTGGTTTTGGGATCACTGAAGTTTGCGTCACTGTATGACTACAATTTCTGTAATTAATTACCTCAGAAAGAACTTCATTTTGTTATATATTAGTGTCACTGCTGGTATATTGCTCTTTGCAATGGCCTTTGTGAACATGCTGAGCATCAGTAAAAAGCAAATGCCTATTTTTATGTCTGTCCTAATGACTGGCTAGTTTGGGGAAACACTAACTCTCAGTCTGCTAGTAACCACTTGTGTGACTTTGGACAAAAGATTTCAGTTTCCTAGACTTTTGCTATTCAAGGTAGAGTTCAGTTTAGGCTCTTGTTGATGTCTAGTATTAGAGAATGTACCACTCAAGAGCAGTGAACCCTCCTAACTCTCTGTTTACCCATAAATAGCCCTGTGGTTGGGGAATTCCTCCACAATCATCCCTGGGGTCTCTGATTGTACCCCTGGACTCAGTACTGGACTCTATGATTCCCATTTGCCCCTTTGGATTAATGTGCTTGCATCGCCTGCCCCATGTTAAATTCATGTTTTCCCCTGGACACCACCTTCCTGACCAGCCTCTCCGACCCCATATACTCCTCTAGGTTCCTGTCATGTGTGGAGGAAGAGGACCACATTTTTTTTTAAATCTATGGATTGTAATTTATTTATTCTTTACTGTCTTGGTCTGTCTGGGCTTCTATAATAGAATATCATAAGTAGTATGGCTTATAAGCAATAGAAATCTATTTCCCACATTTCTAGAAGCTGGAAATCCAAGATTAAAGTGCCAGCATATTTGGTGTCTGGTGAGAGCACACTTCCTGGGTTATAGAGAGTGGTCTTCTCCCTGTGTCTTCACATGGTGGAAGGGGCAAGGGAGCTCTCTGGAGCCTCCTTTATAACAACACTAACTCCCTTGATGAAGATTTCGCTCTCGTGACCTGATCAGCTCCCAAAGCACCTACTTCCTAATAGCATTGCATTGAGGATTAGGCTTCAACATACAACTTTGGGAGGGATACAAACATTCAGCCTATTTTTAAGACTTTTAGAACTTTATTTTATTAAGTAAAAGTAAGATACATAAAGATCACAGAAGGGAGACTCATAAGCATTTTTAACAACTACTACTTTACATTTAAGATTTACTTATTTTTAGAGAGAGGGGAAAGGAGGCAGAAAAAGAGGGAGAGAAGCATCAATGTGTGGTTGCCTCTTGCATGCCCCCAACTGAGGACCCAGCCCCCAGCCCAGGTATGTGCCCTGACTTCGAATGGAACCAGCAACCCTTTGGTTTGCAGGCTGGCACTCAATCCACTAAGCCACACCAGCCAGGGCTAGTACTTTAAATTTAAATTAATTAAAATTAAATAAAATTTAAAATTCAGTTTATTGTTGCACTAGCAACATTTCAAGTGTTTAATAATCATATTTGGCTAGTGTCTGCTGTATTGGGTGTGCAGACAGAACACTTATTTCATTAAGGAGAGTTCTACACTGAGCAATGGTGCTCTAGATATTTCTGCCTGGTCTTGATTTAAAATCCAAGAGAGAAGTTAGATAAGTCAGTTTAATTCTAACAAAATACCATTCCATGTATATCTGAAAGTAAGAAAAGAAAGAGTATGTTTGTGTGAACACAGATATGCACAAGCAAGCACCAGAAACTAAGGGCTGCACTGTGGTAAACAGCTTACTGCCTAGCTTCCTCTCTGGGAGTAAGCTCCACCGCACACATGTAGTGGGGCCCTGATAGCTATGTCTGTTGTCTGTAGTAGGTATTCATGCCTCATGGTCAAAGCTGATTGAGCTACATTTGACCCAAGATGTGCTCATTGGATTGCCTTCCTTGGGAAATTTAAACATAGAACACAGAGAATGGCTGAAGCTGAGTCTCATTAATGTAGCCTCTTGAAGAAACTCCTCATGGAATCCTACTGCTAAAAACCTCAACATTGCCCTGGTGTGTGTCCTGCCTGTGATTTAATAATACCTTCAATTTTGAAAGAGACAAAGAGAGAAAGAGAGAAACTACAATGCACTGATTATACTTAAAGCTACCCAGAATCAGTTTGATTTTCTTACAACCACAAGAATGTTAATATTCAAGTCCTGTGCCAAATTCATTAGAAAGTTATCACACTAAATCTTGACTTAACAACTCTCTCTGATGCCAGGAATCGTCTTCATGTCATAAATGAGAGGGGAAAATGCAGTTCACTCATTTATACAACTAGACTGTAGGTGGCCAACCTGAGATTTGGCCTCAGGTTTAATTGACTTCAAAGTTTACATTTTTTCTATTACTTCATTCCTGAAAGAAGTGAAGCTAGGACCATCATTCATATAGATGTATAATTTTAAGACACCTGGTTTTCAGATTTAATCAGAAAACACACAAAGTCAGTCAGAACACTGGAGCAGATTCCAAAGACCTTTAAGATGCAATGCCTCTTCTTGGAGCTTAAAGTATAATGGAGAATTTTTTTTAAAGAAAAGGAAGAAGAGAGTCCCAAATAAGATGAACCCAAAGAGGCCCACAGCAAGAGATATCATAATTAATATGCCAAAAGTTAAAGATAAACAGAGAATCTTAAAAGCAGCAAGAGAAAGACAGTTAGTTGCCTTCAAGGGGAGCTCCCATAGACTGTCAGCTGATTTCTCAACAGAAACATTTTAGGCCAGAAGGAATTAGTATGAAATATTCAAGATGATGAAAAGCAAGGACCTGCAACCAAGCCTACTTTACCCAGTAAGGCTATCATTTAAAATTGAAGGAGAAATAAAGAGCTTCCAAGACAAGGAAAAGCTAAAGGAGTTCATTACTACCAAACCTGTAATACAAGAAATGTTAAGGGTCTTCTTTAAGAAGAGGAATGGGAAAAAGAAGAACATAGTTATAAAGAATAAAATGGTAAAAAAAATAAAAGAATGAAATGGTAATAAATATGTACCTATCAATAATCATTTTAAACATAAATGTTTTCCATGCTCCAATCAAAAGACATAGGGTCACTGAATGGATAAGAAAACAAGACCCACATATATGTTGTCTACAAGAGACCCACCCAATACAAAAGATGCCACAAACTAAAAGTAAAGAAATGGAAAACGATATTTCACGCAAATGGAAGAAAAAGAAAGGAAGAAAAAGAATCCACTAACACAGAATAGTATCTCACACTACATAAGAAGCAAATGAATTTGCATAATTTCTAAATTATAAATTTTTAAATAGAACATAATGTTATTTCTAAGTACATAATGGAAACTAAAATGAAACCAAGAAACAATTCCTAGAAAAGGTCATAGTTTACTAATACATATATATGGATTGTAATTACTCTTTCAAGAGTATTCAAAAGACAAGTCTCTGATTACATGCAATTACACTGTAAAATATAAAGTAGATGCTTCTAAAATTGGCCAAAAAAATAGCTTATTCTCTTCCATAATTAATAAATTTATAACTTTTTAGTTGCAGCATTAACTTTTTTTAAGTCCTTTCAGACACTTAACATACTGGTAACCATCTACCCAGGCACTGACCAAATTATCATAAATTCCAAAATAATCTGATTTCAAGATATTTTATTATAAGTTCAACTTTTCACTAGTTACTCACAGACATATCTGAATATAAACACTTGAAGGCCTTGAAATCATTAACATATTATAACTTTTAATAGGCTATCTTCTGATCTTCAGCCAAGTTAATAGTAAAATAAAGCTAACACAAAGAAACCAAGAAGAGAAAATCGTTCAAAATGCGTAAGAAATTCTGTTGAAGGACAAAGAGATGTTCCCCAGGTGCTATTAAAATGCCATGCATTATTGCTAAATTAAAGAAATGAACAAAAACATGGAACTACTAGATCAGAATAAACAAAACATCATTGCTGCTGTTTGGTTAAATACACGCAGATGATTCAAATACTTCCCTCTTCTAATTGTAATTTATTTAAAATTTAATTTTGAAGCTTATGTGGCTAATTGTTTCATCTCTCTTTATTCTTCTCTAAATAGATTACAAGCTCTTTAAAGAACTATGTCTTCTACTCATGTTTCCCTGCAATACCTAGCACAATGCCAAGTAAATAACAGATTAGGAATGACAAATAAGTCTTATTTCCCATCTCCTGTTTAGTGAGAGAGTCTACCTGGGGAAATACACAGAGAAAAACTATGAGTTCATGACTAGACGCCAAGAGAAATTGCTGATGATTGATTAGCGATGCCTGCTGTGAGCTCAAGAGGAGGAAGCAGCATGCATGCCCCCTCTTTTTCCATCTCAGTAGCAGACATTAATTTCATACTTGCTAAATGAATATAATGGCAAACAAGAAGAAAAGGATGATGTCAGTTACATTTTATCATGGAGTTTAACTTTCACCCATATTCAATAAAAATTGTGCTGCATATAAATTCATTATTAAGCATGGAATCAATAAAGGAAAAGCAACTAGCTCACAAAATCCTAACAAATACTTTATATCAGATGTATTCTCTCAGATCTTTTATTTGAAACTAACTCACTTGAAATCTTCATACCTCTATCTAGAAAATGGCAAGGCCAAAGATTCTCAGAGCTAAATATGTGTGCACAGAAATATAGACTTTGAAGCTAGCTCAAGAGCCAAACACTTCTGCAGATGGGCACAGGCTTGCATCACCACAACGAAAGGCTCTCCCAGTGGTACTTCCTTGGAGGGGCAGAGGTTCTGATGATGCTAATGGTTACCAGCCCCAAATACCTTTGCAGTCCTTCTTACCTCCATAGCTGGTCATTCTAGTAAGAAGAGAGCAGATGCAATTACATCTACCCTCAAACACAACATCCACACATCTCCTAAACTTATACACCTCTACAGCTATCTGTGTGAACATGCCAATCTCGGGGAAAGTTACATTTCCCATTATCAGTAGTTCTCTGAATAGCGGTAGCTCTCTGAAAGACTTCAGGTCTTTTTCTTTAATGATAAGAAAAAGGTAGAGCTAGAGTTTGCTGTATTTTGTGTTATAGAGGAGGTACATGTAGGACTTGGTACTTGAAGCGAGTTTCCATTAAAAATACAGTCACAAAAATAAACATTTATTCATCTAGTAGCATCTTTAAAACAAAAAATTTCAAAAAAGATTGTAAGTGTACATTTCAGTCTATTTCAATATCTCAAAATCCTAATACTTACACAAGTGGCAAAGGGTTCTGTTTAGTGAGGTATATTTAAATTCAAATATTATGTTGAAGCAGTTAGGGGTTAATTATTCTAGTTACGGTTGTGTAAAACTTTCATAATGTTTGGGCCAGGAAATACAGCAAGCTTTTTAAATGCATGGGATGTGCCGTACAGAAAGTGGTTAAAAACCCTAAGTTTGTAGCTAGTTGCCCATCCATAGCACCTGCTACCTGACACTGTGAGGTCTACTCACTAAGCGAGGTGGGTGGCCAAAAGAAGCCGGAAGGCCATTGGGTTTGACCCCAATTATCTTCTATTGTGAATAGGCCATATGTCAAATTCCAAAATAAATTGGAAACATTTGATCTATCTTCTGTTCCTAGATTAATTTTAAAGATTCATTTTCTATTCTTACAGATCCTTTATTGGGCTACTATGCTCTTACGTTTTAAACAAAAGACATTGTATTTGCTTTTATAGATTCAAGAGGATACTGCCTTTAAGAATTCCTTTGGAAGAAGATAACTTAACAGTCAGAGCATATTTTAGAGAAAAATGGCTGGAAATGAGCATACTCAAAATTTCATATGATGACCAATACAGTCCATTAAATTTCTTCATAATAATCTGTGTTTACTAAGGAGAAAAAAATAACTGAAAAAACATTTATTACCATGCTTTACAGAGATGGATGCTTTAACAAATCTCCTCATTTCCCCATGCAAATAATCGCTATATCTATTCAAACCAACACAAATAAATATATCACACATGAAAAATAATATTCCTATAAGCCTTTGAGGTATATTTGAAACAATGCTTCCTTAAGACAGGCTATTAAACCACTGAAAAGACCCTGATTTATTCAAAAATGAAAATAATACTAATGTAAACCAACATGACCTACAACCAAATAGACTCTGCATGAATGATTCAAGACAATGTGATTTTCATAAAACAATTTGGCATTAAAACTAAACAGCATAGCAAATTAGAATCCTCGCTGCCCATCCCCCTCGCACATACTCATGCTTTTGAACAATACAATATGTACTTCTGAATTCTGCACATACTCTATTGGAGAAAGAAGTCCTGTAGAAAGTGGCAGTTTTTCTTCAAAATGATCAGAATGAAATGAGATGAAAAAGTTTAATATAAAGGCTTTCATTTATTTAGTAAAACAGCCCTGCAATTAGAGAATTCTCCCTTCTTTTTTTCTTTTTCTTTTTTTGGAAGACTATTCCTAGAGTGTTTACCTGCCAGATTAATTACCCTTAAAATCATGGATATAGCCAATTTTGTGCTCATTCGTATATGACCAGGGCTCTACTTTAAAATCAGAATGACTGTTTCTACTCCACAGGTAACATAAACAATAGCTTCAAGCAATGGGAAGATGAAACAACTGAAAAGGAGAAGAGCAAAAAAGGAAAGAAGACCTTACTGTAATGGAAAGAAAACAGCATCCTGCTCTAGTCCTATTTGATCTTAGTTGCTACTTAATTTTGAATTTTGTGTAATGATACTGAAGAAGTGATGAGAGGTAACCGGTGGGGTAATGACCTCAAACGCCCCACGGGTCGCTTTCAGGTCTCTCAGGCACATAGCCACTGACCTCTGCTTCTCACTGTCCTCACGCCGCTTTTCCCTCACATGACCCCAAGTCTCCTTTCTTATAATGCAGTTTCTTCCCCCAACGGTGTCCTTTATTCTTTCTCAATCTATAAAATAGTATCGTTGCATGTTGAGAAAACAACTAAGGAAGAAAATGTAGAAATATTCAGCTTAGCCTAAATATATATATATATATATATATATATATATATATATATAAATAAACACATATACATATGGTCTAATGAACTTTCCACCTTTCCACAATAAAGCATTAATAAGAATGAAGCAAGATCCTAAGTATCAATGATCATTAATGATGTATTCATTATCAATAAGTTTTAGTGTCACATCAATGATGTATCTATATATATATACCTAATTACAATATTAAATAGCCAGCATGCATGATTAATTTATTTTCCTAAGCAAGTATGCATTAAGAACTTGTTTCTGGAAAGATTTTAATAGGAGTCTCTTGTTAGATACATGAGTTCATCATACTCCTTAGACTGATTGTTAAAAATAAAAATAAAAGAAATTAAATATTTACTGTTCATGAGATCACTGAGAAGAACTGACCACCCTCCAGAAATAGAAAAAAAAGCAAAGGAGCTCGAGACCTCTATTTTTTTGTCAGACAAGCTTCAGTTTTTAAATATAATCTGAAGTATATAATGTAGAAAAAAGGGTTCTCTGAAACTTCAGGGAGAGGACATATTCTGATGACAGCTGTTTCTGTCTGTCTCCATTACCATCCCATTGACCCAAAGACTAATATGAAAACATGGGCCTTCAAGGCGATCTAAAATAGGCAGCGTAACTATAAATGCATATCATCATCTTTGGTGCTCTTCCTCCACATCCTGGGCCCAAAACCAGACTGTTCAGGGAAATGTCATGTACATGGCCATCCCAAATCAAGTTAGAAATTAGTGCTCATCCATGTACCCATCTGTGACACTTCAGCAATGCCATCAGAGAACTAAGGGGTGTTGGGCCAATCACTGTACTTTCTGGGTCATTCTTTATGCTGCCAGGAAATGAAGATCCCTAATAGTCCAAGATTCTAAACAAGTATTGTTCAATGAAGATAAGAAAAATGAGTCAAAACATTTTTTGCATAATCTATTACTTACAGTCAATTGGATCAGTACCTAAATATCCATTTTTTTAGAATACTGATTGCTTTTTTCTAATTCTATTTTAAAATTTTATATTCACCTGACACTAATGGGAAAAATATACCATTCCACTACTTATAAGAGAACTCCTAAAATGTTTAGTATGAGGGGAAATTCCTAATATGTCATAATATGGGGTTTAGGGATTTACTATTCCACTTATATGTATTTTTACCTCATATATCTGGGGACATTTAAAAATTTAATTGTACATAGAGCATTTCTGAAAGAATCAAAGTAAATGTTGGACATGATTTTATTAATAATTTTAACTTCTTCATAAGAGGAGTAGAATCTAGTGCACTATAGTTAATGATAATAACAGTAATAAGAAGGAGGAGGAGGTGAAATTAAGAATGAATTAAATGACAAATTCCAGAGTAATACCTTCCTTCAGCTGCCCATGTTTTCCTATAAACAATTGTGTTCAAGTCTATACAGCTATTTATAAACAAAGGAAACATTTAGAACCTAAGGTTCTCCTTAATATTAACCCAAGCTTCAAGGTAACACTTTTTTTCACTCTGATGAGATGCATGTGTCCTAATAGTATCTTTCAAAACCATTTTTAAGTGTCAATGACTCTTTAAAAAGAAAAATCTAAATCTTATGCCTTTTTAATTACTGTTTTGCTACTTCCCCTAAAAAAAATACTGAAGTTATCCATCTACTATGACATAGCTATCTTTACCTCAGTTCAAAATTCAAATGTATTTCTTGACTACCTACTGTGCTCTGAGCAGCATTCCCAGCACCATATAAGTTATAGAGGTGAACAAATAACAGGAAAAAAACAGCAAGCAGATTAGTTTGAATCAAGCATTGGGTGCAGGAAATAGCATGATAGAAGAAGCCAGGGGAAGGCAGACTAGAGCCAATGCATAAAACAACACATATTCTGTGAAAATAAATTGGAAATTTTATGAAGCAAAGGAGAATTACCAAAATTGTGTGTATGTGTGTGTGTGTTTGTGTTCCATTGTTGTCTTTCGGTGGGTTGGTTTTTGTTGTTTGTTGGAAGAAACATGATTAGATCTGAGCTTGGAGAGAATGGGTTGAACATGCCTATGTAAGATAAATTAAAGAAGCAGAGATTTGTGATGGAAAGGACAGTTGGGACATATGAAGCCACAAACTAAGACAGTAGCAGCATAAACGGAGAAGAAGAGAACCAAAGTGAGGTAAGTCACAGAAATATAATTATCTGATCTTGTCAATGGTTTGGATGTGAGAATGATATATCAGGCACTGAAAAAACACCTTGTTTTTGAGTCCTGGGGATTAGATAAAGGACGATTCTTTAAACGAGGTAGGGGTCTTTGAAGGAGAAATCTATTCGGGAGGAAATGAGAAGTTCCCGTTAATCACATTGAACTTGAGGTACACCAGGACACTCTGATGTACATATACAGTAGGAATCTGGAAATGTATATCTAGAGCTCAGGAGAGAAGTTGAAACTAGAAATGTATATGTGGAAGTCTTTTGCAGCCTAAGTCCTAGAACTGACTAAAAGGAGTCAATGGTGAGATATTGGAGAAAGAGTACAGACAAAGGTTGGAAAATTAAAGATAATCTAGATTTCCTATTACCACCTTTTGTACCGCTCACGAGTTTTCTCGTGTTTCACGCACCATCTGTTAAGGACCGCTCACGAGTTTTCTAATTATAAAATGTTATAATTATTGAAAAGCAACACCTAAAGTGCATTATGATCTGTAGTTATGATGATTTAAAAAATAACGTGCAGTTTGCCCAAAAACGTGAGGTCCCTGGCGGTCTTAGAGATTTCTATGCGGTACGAAATGTGTTAATCACAGACATTGAACTCAACCTATCCCAAACCTTATACATTCTTTCTTCTTCCTCATACCTATTCATTTATCCTTCCTCACCCCCAAATATACCCTTCCTTCTGTCATCGCCACTTCCTACATTGCCTTCATTATTTCTGTTGACCAAGAAAGAACTCTGGTCACTCGTGGCTTTCCTTGGTCCTCTAGTCCTAGAAATCTCTTCCACCTAGTGAGATTTTTGCCAACTCAGTCCCTGAGTGTTTGTTTTTGTTTTTTAATCCTCACCCGAGAATATGTCCATTGATTTTTAGAGAAAGGGGAAAGGGGAAAGAGGGAAAGAGAGAGACATCTATGTGAGAGAGAAGCATCGATCAGTTGCCTCTAATAGGTGCCCCAACTGGGGATCAAACCCACAACCTAGGTATATGCCTTGACTGGGACTTGAACCCATAACCTTTTGGTGCAGGGAACAACGCTTCAACCAACCAGGCCATACCAGCCAGGGCTCAGCCCCTGAGTTTTTTATTCTAAACTATTGAGACCTATTCCTAATTAACTCTCAGTCTCCAGTTCCTCCCAGCTCTAATCCGTTCTCCAAATTACCTCTAAGAGGTATCTTTCTAAGAGGTCAAATCAATCACATCTTGCTAAAAGTTCTGATAGCCAACTTTGCACAAAATAACATCAGCACCTGGGTATGGCTTCCCATGATGGCCTAGGTATGATGCCCATGTTAGCCTTTTAAAATGCTGATGGTCAAATGTCAGCTCTTCCATGAAGCCCTTTCTATTTGGTCCCTTCCCTAGCTCTCTCTGCAGAGCTCTGTATGGCACCAAGATGAACAATTTTTGAGCTCTCTGCTATATCCACACCAAGAAATCATAAGGCCAGTGGGATCATTAAAAATCATTTTGAAAGGTAAAAGAGACTGTAAAATGGTGACTCAATATGACAAAGGCCAAAATCATTCGTGTGACTCCAAAGGCCTGATGACCCAACCCTGTCCACCTCCTCAGAGCTATCTCAAACAATTCTCCTTATTCTCTATAGCCAAGTACTATTGGCCTTCATGGGGCACCACCCATGTGCCTTTTTATGTGCTGCTCCATCTGTCAGAATCACTCTTGTTGCCTCTGACCTGCTAGGTCCATCCAATCTCCCTGCAATCCTACTCCTGGGGGGACCAGGGTCTGACTCTCTGGCCAAGTCAGGTGCCCCACACATGTTTTTCTTCAGCCCTGAGATTTTCCTTGACAGTCCTTAACTTTTGCAGGTAAATACTTACTACACATTTGCATTGACACATACCCACACCATTCTGGCAGATCTTAGTAGCTAACAAAGTATTAGCATATTTAGTTTATTTCTGTATGTTATTGAAAACATGACTAATAATCTCACTTTGAAATGCAATCCTTAAGAAGTCCAAAGATTGACAGAGCAACATATTATCTGTGAACAGATACAGCTTTTGGAAGGTAAAAGCAGATTGATTCTCAAATGTGTTCCCATTACAGACTCCAAAATCCATGTAATTCTTAAAAGTCAAGACCTGTCACTGTCAACCTTTATAAATTACCAATATTTTCTATAATCATGGAACACTTATATAACAGAGGCTGGTTGATCATGTGAAAGTTATGCCTAGCCGAATCTAACAGAAATGCAGATGTGAATGAGTGAACAATCTGAATTGCCAATCCACACTCTGGTAGGGCAGGGAGCACAGTAAGTGCCATCACTCTCTGGCCCAAACATAGTAGAGCCACAATAAAAATTTGTTAAATGAAGGTAAGTATCGAAGTCCTTGAGGAATGAGCACTATTTCGTCTTTGGTGATGAGAAGGATAGAAAAAAGTATGGGGTAATTGTAGTGTAGACTTCGCTGGACAAGGATGAGCAATTGTGGTCAAACAACAGTCTGGAAACAGCAGTGTCGGGGAGAAAGAGTTTCAATAGTAGGGAGCAGCACTGTTGAGCAGCTTAATAAGACAGGAAAAGCTCTAATTATATTTAAAATGGGAAACAGAGTGTGGGGTCAAAATTTTTTTAACCCACATGTAGACAGAGGCTTCAGATTTTCTATCTGAGAAATGAGTATGCTATGCACACACCTCTAACATTGAAGGATGCTGTAGCAATCTTCGAGACCCTGTTTATTGCAGCATTTAGTTCATCCACTGAAATCTTACTTTAGATTTATCTAGGTGGCTGAGCATGGTTTATTTCTGAAAAGTGCCATTGAGTTGGTGTCTAACAGGAGCTTAATATCTGCTAAGCCTTTGGAGATGCCTGAGTGAAAGGTGCTATATACTAAAATCATTGAGTTTTACCATATGCTCCCAGTCCCTCCAGAGGTAAGAAACAGCCGGTTCATCTTTGGAAGGCAAACCCTTAACTCCCTTGAAACAACAGCTTTTGGGAACTATACTCACTAGTTGTAGAATTTATTTCTGATTTTTATTCACAGTAGCCATCTATTCTAAGCTATTTATTTATCCACACATACCTGTTTCATTCTCTAATTGCATTTAAAATCTTTTTTGGGGGGGACTATTATAAAACATGTCCTTGTTACATAAGGGAGCCATATACATACAGGTTAATGGCATACTAATTTATCAATATCTAGAATTATTATAAAGAAGCTGTTTGGAAGTACCAGAACAGTACCAAAGTTTCATTCATTCATGAAATGATTGATTGCATATACTCTGTAGAAATGGATTCATATTTCTGAATACATGTTACTTTATATCCCTCAAAGAGAAAAATACATTTGCACTCAATATGCATTTACAGGATAATATGACACAGGTGTGGTGATGTTAGAAAAGATAAAGCCAGCTATAAAGAAGAAAAATAAAAGCTTTTCTAGGGAAGAAACTCAGATTTCAGAATGGAGCCATGGATTTGGAAACAGGAAAATAGCCAAATGCGAAAGATGTTTTTCATATCATAGGGAAGCTCAGTCGACCAAAAAATCTACCAAGCAAAGGTCTTCTTAGGGCATGTTATAAGACAAAAATCAAGTTAATGACAACTGAGATGTTGATTTAAGTAACTGTGGCCCTTAAGACAGGTTGAACAGGAGGCTGCTACCCAGCGTGGAGCTAACATGAAAAAGACATGCAGGGGAGGCAACATCAAGTATTTGAACACTCGCCCCCTGCAGAGTTTCATGTTGCTGCTGTATTAAATGACATACAGCTGCTGTCGAAGAAGCCTTCGGCACAGATATAAAATTTTAAATGTGTCAATTTTATGGTGAGCACGGTCTTTTATATTCCCTCTCATTCATGCATGTTATTACCAACACTACTTCACATGAATTATTAAAACTGAATTCATAGGTCCTCAAGATCTAGTCATTGTTAATACATTTGAGGAACTTGCAAGATGGAAAAATAAATTGTGTTAGACATTAAATTTTTAAAAACCGCCCAGAATGGCTTCTTGTTGACACAGTATAGAAATTATACCTATCAAAGTACCTGTTACTTCAAAATGTTGTGGTTGGAAATACAAGAAATTTTTGAATTAGAAATAACTGCATACTTTTGAATAGATTTTATGATGATAAAGTGCAAGATATTTGGGAATCCACTTATTTAGATACACCTCAGCAGCCAAGTGAAAAATCCAAATAATGATCCTGCGATAATAATAATTCATCTGCTGGCATTTATTGAACACTTCAGTGCCAAGCATTGTGGCTTTAAATAGATCATCTAATTTAATGAAACAATTTCATTTACATGGATTTTCTTTTAATCACAACAAACCCACCAGGTAGATACCCTGGGATACATGTTCTAAGAGTTAGTTCAGTGGTTAAGCATCGAGAAGTATGGGCACCGGGACTGGGACTGGTTACACCCCTAGCAAACTACGTGAGCTCAGGTGAGTTCCTGAACTTCTCTGTGTTTTGTGTTTGTCATCAACAAAATAGGAATACAATAAAAAATTAATTGGTATGTATATATATGTATATATATATATATATAAATAAATGTATTTAAAAAGTGCTGGTACATAGTAAATGCTCAAAACAATGATAGCTGTTAGGATTATCCCCATGTTAAAAATGAGTAAACTGAGGTGGAGAAGTCTGAAATTTGCAAAGGCCACACAGCTAATAAATGTCAGCGGCATGACTCCAGAGCCGCAGATTCTGGTCATAGGCCATCATACACATACAATCTCGACTATATTTTTATAAAGAAAGAATTTGCACCCTGGCTGGCATAGCTCAGTGGATTGAGCGCGGGCTGGGAACCAAAGGGTCCCAGTTCGATTCCCAATCAGGGCACATGCCTGGGTTGCAGGCTATGTCCCCAGTGAGGGCCATGTGAGAGGCAACCATACATTCCCCTCTCTCTAAAAATAAAATACATAAAAAAAATCTTAAAAAATAAAAAATAAAGAAAGAATTTGCCATTTAAATTTTATATAAGGTCTGAGTTATTATTATTTTTAAATTTCTGTCCATGTTTAGGATGGAGTCATTGAGTTGATTCAATTAGTCATAGAGCCTAATTAGAATTTTCACTCATTCTAAGGGAGGAGGGGAGGGGAGAGGATGCAAATAACTGTAATTGATCAAAAAATTTTTAAAAATGTTAAAAAAAAAAAAGAATTTTCACTCATTCTTAGTTCATCCTGCCATCTCCCATCATCCTATATTTCATTCCTGTTTAAAATTTCACTTTTAAATTCAATTTATTGGGGTGAATTAATAAGATTATATAGATTTCAGGTTATATTTCTATGACACATGATTTGTATATTGCATTGTGTATTTAATTCCTTTAGTTTGAAAAACCATTGTTTTTCTATTAAGACAAAATTGAAAAGAAAAAATATTATATAAATTAACATGAACTCTGTAAATTACAGAAACAGGTTTTTAAAATGTTTTGAAGTTAAAATGTTTAAATCATAAATCTAATTCAAATTTGTATTCCTTGAAAATTTCAAATCTTACTGGACATTCAAAATTTCATGAAAACTAGTACCTAGGACATTTAGTAAGAATTTAGCAAGGATAGAATGAACTTTCAAACATATTCTTCAGTTTCTTTGTTCTATTTTTTAAATCACCAACTGCTGAAGAGTCCCAAAATGACTCAAAATCACTACAATCTTCTTGGCTTCCTTTCAACACGCCCTAAAGACCACTACCTTTAGACATTTGGACACTTTTCAATACACCACAAGGCAAAAATGTTACCTAGCACTTGGGAACTTAATTCAAGAAAATAACTTACAGATGAAAATGCAGTCACTTCTCAGGGTTAAATAGATAGACAGGTCATCCTAAGTTAAGCACAAGCTGACAAATAAATGCTTTCTCATCTGACCACCCACAAACTCACTCTTGGGGCAACTGCTTAGTTCCCCTTAGCCAGGTGATTCCCACCTTACACATGGTCAAAAGAGGTTCAGCCTAGATGAATCTCCAGGGAATTATGCTGAATGAAAAGAGCTGATTGCTGAAATATGGAATTTTTCCATTTGTATAATATTTTGAAATAACAACATTTTAGAAATAGGGCACAGATGAGTGGTTGAAGGACCCTCTCCCAAGGAAGTGAGCGTAGCTACACCATGGCACAGGAAGAATCTTTGTTGATGGAAATACTCAGTTCTTGATTGTGGTGGTAGACACACAAACCTACACGTGATAGAAGAGTATAGGACTAAATACACACACATATCACACCCCAAACACACACACATACACACACAAATACAAGTAAAATGGGAAGTCTGAATAAGATTGGTAGAGTATTTCAATGCCATGGTATACTGTGGTTTTGCAAAAGGTTAACCACTGAAGGAAACTGGGTAAAGTTTTCATAGGCTCTCTCTATCTTATTTCTTACAACTCATGTAATTCCACATTAACTCAATTAAAAATTTATTGAAATAAAAAAAAATATAGAGTCTGCAGTGGCAGAAAGAGCAGTGTGGAAAATGAAGGGTAAAGAGCGAGGAAGATGGCGGCCAAGTGGGTGGAAGCTGAGTCCACTTGCTCTAACCCCCAACTCAGATTCTCAGCTGATCTTCTGACAAATGTCCTGAATAACCAATGGAATCTTAGCTGATAGGAAGTTTTGAGCCAAAGAGTACAAAAGATGCTTCACTATATGCGGTAAGGAGATTTTATAAATTGAAGGGGAAGTACCCATGCACCCATGCATGATGCCAGTAGATGCAGAGAGATTGATCAGAAATCACAGCTTTGTGGCTCCCTCCCCTTCCAAAACAGGGGACCCCAGTCCTGAGTGGAGAGACCACAGACCTGGGCCAGGAGTGACTTGGGAGGATGTGTGGGGCTACACACACAGCAAGTAGCTCATTATCCATAGCCACAGCACCCAACACCAACCAGGAGAGTGCCAGAGAGAGAGGGATTCTATCTGCACCTGGATCAAGTAGAGGCAGGCTTCGGCCAGCCATGCTCATGAGAGATGTCTGACTTTTTGGAGAGGTGGTATCAGCAGAAAGCTGGACAGTGACTTGGTGCTGCAGTGGGTGTACCACAAGAAGACATTTTAAAAAGAGAGCTGAAGTGTGCTGGCCAGGGACACCGTGTGCATCTGCCTTGCCAACAATGGGACAACATTGAAAGCATGGTTAGCTGGGCAGGAAGATCAGAAAATTGCACAGAAAGGAATTTCTGGCTGTGGGCCTGCGTGGCTAGCAAGCAAGGGACTACGCAAAAGGGAGAGGTCAAGACTGGGTCTACTATGAGGGCAGTGGGCTGGGAAATAGATGGGCAAGTGTTAATCACCTGAGATTATTCATAGCCAGGCAGAAACCTGTTCCTCAGCAGAAATCAAACCTCTGGGAAGGAAAGGACTACTTAGCACCCCGCTCCTGCAGGGTTGTCAGAACAGACATGTCGGGCTTAAGAACCCCCTGCAGAGTGCATATCTGCAGGAGAAAGGCAGGAAGAGTGTCTCTGAAAGGACCAATTTTGAACTTCTCTCAGGGAGACAAAATATACTGATTCCTGGGGCCCTATTCCACTGAGACCAGCAAGGCAGGGAGATCAGAAATCCGTGCAGCAAGTGGGAATCAGGACCCCACCCAGCCTCTGCTCTCACACAGAACTTCTACCAGCACCAAGCAGGAAAGAGCTGACCCTCTTACACAGACTGGCCTCTCCCTTGAAATGGACAGCTAGTACACCAGAAACTATACATTATTAGAAATAAGCTGGGACAGAACAAGATGGGTGGTGCAGGTGCAGGGGAACACAACCACAATTTTCCCAGAAGACTGGACAGCACCTCCCAGGGGAGACCCAGGGATCCCACCCTCTCGAATGCAATAGAAGCCCCCTCTACAGGCAGGTGAAGGTGGTACATGCGGTGCTGCTAGAAGTTGGATGAACTACCCCAGGACCTTGAGCTAATAAAAAACCAAAGGCGATCCAGAAGAAGACAGAAGGCAAACACCAAGCTCTGCTGAGATGAATTCCACCTCACTCTTCAGAATTTACATTATCTATTTTCTGTTGCATAGCCCTTTAAAATTTCTTTGTTTTCTTCAAGTGTATTCCAACTAATTCACTACTTTTTGTCTTTTACTTTTCATTAGTTTTATTTAGATTTTTATATATTGTTAATTTCTTTTTATTATTTCAAATCTCCCTTAGTACCCTTCCCTTGTCTGACTCCATTTTGCCTTCTTCCTGCCCTTTCTTATTATTGTTGTAAATTCTATTTCCCCCCTCTATACCTTGCTCCTATTCTTAACATTTACTATTTTTCCTCTCTCTGTCCTCCCAAAATCATTCTTCCTGCCTTTACTCAGCTCACAATCTTTTTCCCTTTCTTATGAAGTTATCATTTTCTTTATACCTTTATTAATTGTGGCTTGTTTGGCATGGATATTGTAGTTATTACTGTTTTTCTTCAATTGCATTCCTATTTGTTCACTATTTTCTTATTTCAAATATCATAAGTTACTCTTCCCCATCTTACTCCATTTTGCCTTCCTTTGGCCCTTACTTATTTGAGTATGGAATTCTATATTTTCCCTTTCTTAGCCTGGATTCTATTCTTTACTCTTATTATTGTCCTTCCTCCATGCTCTCAAAATCATTTTTCTTTCCTGTAGACATCCCATATTCTCTTTTGTCTTTCTTATAATATTCTTATTCTCTTTCTGCCTTTATTAACCTTTGCCCATCCATTGTTGTTATTGACACTGTTGTGGTTTTTCTTCAATTTCGCTCCTATTGGTTCACTATTTTTTTTTAATTTCAAACCTCATATTATATTCTTCTCTCTTTTTTTTAATTTTTTCTTTTTTTATTGTTGTTCAATTACAGTTGTCTCCATCTTCCCCACCCCGTTCCCCCACACCCCAGCCACCCTCACCCCCACCCTGCAGCCTACCCCCCTTTGGCTTTGTTCATGTGTCCTCTACTCTTCCCTTTTCCTACTCCATTTTGTCATCACCCTTCTCTTTTTTACTTACATTTTAAATTTTATTTTCTCCCTTTCTTCACCTTGTTTCTATTCCCTACTCTTATTATTTCTCCTTCCTCTTCTTTCTCAAAATCATTTTTCTCTCCTTTAGTAATCTCATATTCTTTTTTCCTATCTTATAATATTCTGAATCTCTTTCCACCTTATATATCTTTGCTCATTTGTTGTTGATATTGCTGATGTGATACAGGGTATTTTTGCTGGTGTGGGTTTGGTTTTCTGGATAGAACTGCTTTGTTAACCAGCACCTTTGCAACAGCATACAGGACATGGCGGGGGTTATTACTCCCAGTCAGCAAGCTGGAAGTGAAAACCCACCAACAAAAGGGCCATCAATAATTAAAACCCAAGAACAACAAGAGAGCCCACATAAACTGAATAAAGAGCATCCCTAGAGCTCCCAGATCAAGAGATCAAAGAGACTGCACCACTGAGTTCCACAGAACTCCTACCGCAGAAGTTCAACTCATGAAGACAGGCAGGCAAAGCAGAGCAACATGAGATGCAGAAACAAACAAAAAGAGTTATCTAAAATGTCTCCACAGACAAAGAAATAATGCCCAATTGAAAGGAAAGGAGGAATCCCCATTAAAAGAGCTAAATGCAATTAAGGAAAGCAATCTATCAGAAATAGAATTCAAAATAATGGTTACAAGGATGCTCAAGGAACTGAGAAGTACAGGGAACTGTATTGGAACTACAAGGAACTTAGTGGGAACTACATCAGCATGAAAAAGGATGTAGAAACTATGAATAAGAATGAGGAAGAGATGAAGAATACAGTATCTGAAATGAAGGGATAAAAACAAGGCCAGATGAAGCAGAAGACCAAATCAGTGAGCTAGAAGACAAAGTAGAGGGAAAAAACAACCAGTTAGAGCAACAAAATGAGAAAAGACTCAAAAACATTAAAGATAGTTTAAGGGAGCTTCAGGACAACATGAAACATCACAACATTCACATCATAAGAATACCAGAAGGAAAAGAAAAGGAGCAAGGGATAGGAAAGCTTTTTGAAAAAATAATGACAGAAAACATCCCTAACTTGGTGAGGGAGAATGTCATGCAAGCTCAGAAAGCACAGAGGGTACCAATAAAGATGAACCCAAAGATGCCTATTCCAAGACATATCATAATTAAAATGGCAGAATTTAAAGACAAAGTGAGAATCTTAAAGGCAGCAAGAAACAAACAGCTAGTAACATACAAGGGAGTCCAATAAGGCTATCAGCTGATTTCTCTACACTACAAGCCAGAAGGGATTGGCATGAAATAATTCAAGTAATAAAAGCAAGGACCTACAACCAATACTACTCTATCCAACAAGGCTCTCATTTAACATAGAAGATGAAATAAAGAGCTTCCCAGACAAAAGAAGTCTAAAAGAGTACATCTCCACCAAGCTAACACTGAAAGACATGCTAAAGGGACTGATATAAAAGAAAAAATGGGAGGGAGGGAGAGAGAGAGAGAGGAATACAGGTATGGAATAAAGGGCAATGAATAAGTACCTATCAATAATAACCTTAAACATAAATGCTTCAATCAAAAGACATAGGGTAGCTGAATGGATAGGAACACATGACCCACATATATGCTATGTACAAGAGACCCACCTCAGAACAAAATATCTACACAGGCTGAAAGTGAAGGGATGGAAAAAATATTCCAAGCAAATGCATATGAAAAAAAGCAGGGATAGCAATAATTATATCAGACAAAATAGACTTCAAAACAAAGGTCAAGAAAAGAGACAAAGAAAGTCTCTTAAGGGAGACTTACTTAAGGGAGTAGTCCATCAAGAGGATATAACCCTTATAAACATATGCACCCAACATAGGAGAACCTAAGTATATAAGGAAAGTCTTGGAGAAATTCAAGAAAGATATATACAGTAACACAGTCATCATAGGGGATTTTAACAACCTTCTGTCAACAGTGGATAGATCTTCCAAATAAAGAATTAACAAGGAGATTGTGGCATTGAATGACACTCTAGATTAAATGGACTTAATTGACATATACAGAATCTTTCACCCCAAAGAAGCAAAATATACATTCTTTGAAATGCACGGGGAACATTTTCAAATATAGACCACATGGTAGGACACAAAACACGCCTCATCAAACTTAATAAAATTGAAATCATATCAAGCATGTGCTCAGTTCACAGTGTCTTGAAACTAGAAACCAACCTCAAGGAAAATACTCAAAAACACTCAAATACATGGAGACTGATTAAGATGTTATTAAATAATGAATGGGTTAACAATGAGATCATGGAAGAAATCAATAAATACCTGGAAATAAATGAAAATGAACATGCAACAACCCAAAACCTATGGGACACAGCAAAGGCAGTCCTGAGAAGGAAGTTCATGCAATACAGGCCTACCTAAAGAAGATAGAAATA
>PVJI01021323.1:0-27294 GCA_004026765.1 Micronycteris hirsuta
CTTGTCTGATTGCTGTGGCCAAAACTTCCAGAACTATGTTGAATAGAAGTGGTGATAGTGGGCAACCTTGTCTTGTTCCTGATCTTAGTGGGAAAGATTTTAGTTTTTGTCCATTGAGTATAATGTTGGCTGTAGGTTTCTCATGTATGGCCTTTATTATGTTGAGGAATGCTCCCTCTATTCCCACTTTGCTAAGTGTCTTTATCATAAATGGATGCTGTACCTTATCGAATGCTTTTTCTGCATCTATTGATAGGATCATGTGATTTTTTCTTTGCTTTGGTTTATGTGATGTATTATGTTTATTGTTTTGCGAATGTTGTACCATACTTGCATTCCTGGGATGAAACCCATTTGGTCATGGTGAATGATCTTTCTGATGTATTGCTGGATGCGGTTTCCTAATATTTTGTTGAGAATTTTAGCGTCAATGTTCATCAGTGATATTGGCCTGAAGTTTTCTTTCTTTGTTGTGTCTTTTTCTGGTTTTGGGATTAGGATTATGCTGGCATAATATAAAGAGTTTGGGAGTCTTCCATCATTTTGGATTTTTTGGGATAGTCTGTGAAGGATAGGTGTTATTTCTTCCTTAAATGCTTTGTAGAATTCTCCTGTGAAAACATCTGGTCCAGGGCTTTTGTGTGTCAGGAGTTTTTTGATTACTGCTTTAATTTCGTCTGCTGTTATTGGTCGGTTCAGGCTTTCTGTTTCTTCCTTATTGAGTTTTGGATAGTGTATTTTTCTAAAAATTTGTCCATTTCTCCTAGGTTTTCATATTTCTTCACATACAGTTCTTCATAGTAGTGACTTATAATCCTTTGTATTTCTGTGGCATCAGTTGTAATATCTCCTCTTTCATTTCTGATTGAGTTTATTTGGGTCCTTTCTCTTTTTTTCTTGATGAGCCTGCTTAAATGCTTGTCTATTTTGTTTATCTTTTCAAAGAACCAGCACCTGGATTCCTTGATCCTTAGAATTGTCCTTTTAGTCTCTAAGTCATTTAATTCTTATCTGATCTTGGTTTTTCTTTCCTTCTACTTGCACTGCATTGTCTTTGCTGTTGTTCCTCGAGTTCTTGTAGGCGTAGGGTTAGGTTGTTGGTGTAAACTTTCTGTTTTTTTTTTTTACGTAGGCCCGTATCACTATGAACTTCACTGTCAGGACTGCCTTCGCTGTGTCCCATAAGATTTGGGTCGTTGTCAGTTCATTTTCATTTGTTTCAAGGAACTTTTTGATTTCTTCCCTAATCTCGTCCTTGACCCATTCATTGTTTAATAGCTTGCTATTCAGTCTCCATGATTTTGAGTGTTTTGGGTTTTTTTCCTTTGGGTTGGTTTCTAATTTCAGTCCCTTGTGTCAGAGAAAATACTTGGTATGATTTCAATTTTCTTGAATTTGTTGAGGCTTGTTTTGTGTCCTATCATATGGTCTATTTTTGAAAATGTTCCATGTGCATTTGAAAAGAATGTGTATTTAGATTCTTTGGGGTGAATGGCCCTATATATATCAGTTAAGTCCATTCTTTCTAGGGCATTGTTCAGTGCCACAATGTCTTTGCTGATATTTTGTTTGGAGGATCTGTCCGTTTTTGACAGTGGGGTGTTGAATTCCCCTACTATAATTGTGTTGCTATCAATGGCCTTCTTGAAGTCCTCCAAGATTTTCTTTATGTATTTGGGTGCTCCTGTGTTGGGTGCATATATATTTACAATATTTATATCTTCTTGGTGGATTCTTCCCTTGGGTATTAATAAAGTGTCCTTCTGGGTCTCTCTTTATGGCCATTTTTTTGAAGTCTATTTTGTCTGATATGAGTATTGCTACCCCAGCTCTTTTTTCTTGTCCGTTTGCTCGGAAAACTTGTTTCCAGCCCTTCACTTTCAGTCTGTGTAATTCTTTTGTCCTGAGGTGGGTCTCTTGTAGGCAGCATATGTGTGGGTCGTGATTTCTTATCCATTCCACTATTCTATGTCTTTTAATTGGAGCATTTAATCCATTTACATTTAAGGTTATTATTGATAGGTGCTTATTCATTGCCATTTTTTTTGTACCTGTGTTCCTCACTCTTTCTCTTTCCCTTCCTTTCCTTAAATCAGTCCCTTTAGCCTCTCTTGCAGAGCTGGTTTGGTGGAGGTGTATTCTTTTAGACTTCTTTTGTCTTGGAAGCTCCTTATTTGGCCATCTATCTTGATTGAGAGCCTTGCTGGGTAGAGTAGTCTTGTTTGGAGGTCTCTGGTTCTCATTACTTGGAATATTTCTTGCCATTCTCTTCTGGCTTGGAGTGTTTCCGTTGAGAAGTCAGCTGCTAACCTTATCGGGGCTTCCTTGTATGTTACTTCCTGTCTCTGTTTCGCTGCCTTTAAGATTCTCTTTGTCTTGGAATTTTGCCATTTTAATTATGATGTGTCTTGAGGTGGGCCTGTTTGGGTTCCTTTTGATTGGGACTCTCTGTGTTTCTTGGACTTGTGAGACTTTTTCTCTCATCAGATTAGGGAAGTTTTCCATCATTACTTTTTCAAACACACTTTCTATTCCTTTCCCTTCTTCTTCCCCTTCTGGTATCCCTATTGTACGAATATTATTACATTTCATATTGTCCCGCATTTCCCTTAATACCTCTTCATTCTTTCTTTGTCTCTTTTCCTGGTCCTGCTCTTTTGTGTGTTTTTTTCTACTTTGTCTTCCAGCTAGCTGATCCGATCCTCTGCTTCATCAAGCCTACTTTTGATTCCTTCTATTGTGTTCTTTAGTTCAGATATTGTATTCTTTTTTCTGCTTGGTCCTTTTGGGTAGTTTCTATTTCCTTTTTCATGCTGACACAATTTTCAGTGAGTTCATTGTAGTTTCCCTGTAGTTTCTGGAAATTCTCTGCAAGATCATCGAGCTTCTTGAGCTTCCTGATAATCAATGCTTTGAACTTAATATCTGATAGTTGGCTTGCCTCTGTTTCGTTTATCATTCTTTCTGGGGCTTCTTCCTTTCCTTTCATTTGGGGGTTCCTTCTTTGTCTTCCCATTGTTGGTGAGATTCTTCTTGCTATCCTCTGTTTCTTAAGTTAATCTGTCAAGTTCTCTGGAGTAGCAAAGTTAATTTTGTCTCACTGTCTCTGTTTTTTGGACTGGCCCCTGTTCAGGACTGCCTCTGGTCTTTTCACAGTTCCAGGTCTTTATGTCTCACCGTATGAATGTTCAAATTCCCCTGTAATCTTGGGCATCAATCATCATATGTATTGGAATACTGCTGAGTTTTTGTCCCGTTCCTCAGAAAATCAACCAGTGGGCAGGAGGATTTAAACTCGGTTCCCCCTATCTCGCCGCCATCTTCCCTCCCATTTGGTTATATTTTACAGCTTATATTTCTGTGTTGAGAACTTGCTGTTTCCATTCACTTCAAGTGTGTTTGCCTTTACCTCAAAGGACATAGTTTAAATATATGCTTTGAAATCTTTTTGTTGTTGTTTTTGATACTTCCAACATTTAAGTTAGCTAGGGATAAACATCTGATTATTATTATTGCCCTTAAGGGTTGATTATAATTTCTTTGGTTCTTTCTGTATTCTGTAGTTTTGGACTACAATATGGACATTCTGAATGTTCTGGTGTATAGACTCAGGGCCTTGTTACAATATTCTAGATATTTTTTTATTTTATTTTTGTTCATTTTAGTAGCATATCAACTCAGATTTTAACTACAATCTCTGCCTTATCTGCTGTAGGTGGGTTTAAACATCAGTTCTGTTTTCTAGGCCTTTGTTATGTTAGTTTGGATCTATTCTGCACATGCATAGGCCAGGATTGATTGTGAGATTATGTGGACTAATACACAATTAAGGGATCCCTTTCTTTTCTTTTATTCTGTCCAGAATTCCCTTTATAATCTGTGGTCTACAAAGTTCTCTTGTTTGATTTCTCTGGGCAGTAAGATTTAGTTACTGTATGGTTCTAAATATTAGGCCTATTTTGGGGCAAATCCATTCCATATGAGAAAAGGCATTGTTGAAAAATGAATACCACATGATATCACCTATAAGTGGAACATAATAAACAAAACAAACAAATAAGGAAAATATAACAAGAGGCATTGAAATAAAGAACAAACTGACAGTAACCAGAGTAGGGGGGAGGAGAATAATGGACGAAACAAGGGAAAGGGTCATCAAAGAACATGTACAAAGGAGCCATGGACAAAGCCAAAGAGGGTAGGATTGAGGGTGGGAGGCAGGGAGGGTTGGGGTGGGGGTATTGGTGGGGGGAAATGGAGACAACTGTACTTGAGCAACAATAAAAAATTCAGAAGTACCGGCTAAGATGGAGGCGTAGGTAGAAACACTTTACTTCCTCACACAAACAAAAGAAGGATAACAACCAATTTAAAAATAATAAACAACTGGAAGCACCAGAAAATTAAACTTCATGGAACTATGACAAGCAAGGAGTTAAAGAACATTCGCCAGACTGGTAGGAGGGGCAGAGATGGGAGCCAGACAGCTGAGCAGAGAGGATGCCTGGCATGACTGTGGACTCATCCGGCGAAGCCAGGCAGGCTGAAATGGGAAACTAAAGACTCAAAACAAGCTATAAAATACTGAGGGGGTTTCAACAGCAAGAGAAACTCCCAGCATCACAGGAGAGTTCATTGGAAAGTGGGGCAAGTGAGCTACATTGTTCCCTCTCTGACCCTTCCCCCACAGACAACAACTCAACGCAGCAAAGAAGGTTTCCCTGCCTTGAAAATACCTAACACCCCACCCCTTTATAACATAACAGGTGATCCAAGACAAAGAAATGTGGCCCAAATTAAAGACAGATCAAAACCCCAGAAAAAGAGCTAAGTGATGAGGAGATAGACAACCTATCTGATTCAGAGTTAAAAACACTGGTAATAGGATGCTCACAGAACTGATTGAGCTTGGTTGCAAAATGAAGGAATAAATGAAGGCTACCCAAAGGAAATAAAGCAAAATATACAGGGAACCAAAAGTTAAGGGAAGGGAACTGGGACTCAAATCAATGACTTGGATCAGAAGGAAGAAATAAACATTCAACCAGAACAGAATAAAGAATCAAGAATTCAAAAAAAAAAAAAATGACACGAGACTTAGGAACCTCTGGGACAACTTTAAATGCTCCAATATCCAAGTCATAGGGATGCCAGAAGGAGAAGAACAAGAGCAAAAAGTTGAAAACTTATTTGAACAAATAATGAAGGAGAACTTCCCCAAACTGGGGAAGAAAATAGTCTTCCAGGAAGTCCAGGAAGCCCAGGGAGTCCCGAAGAAATTGGACCCAATGAGGAACACACCAAGGCACATCATCATTAAGTTACCCAAGATTAAAAATAAAGAGAGAATCTTAAAAGCAACAATAGAAAAAGAGACGGTTTTCTACAAAGAAGTTTCCATAAGGCTATCAGCTGATTTCTCAAAAGAAACCTCGCAGGCAATAAGGAGCTGGAAAGAAGTATTCAAAGTCATGAAAGGCAAGGACCTACATCCAAGATTACTCTATCCAGCAAAGCCCTCATTTAGCATGGAAAGGTAGATAAAATGCTTCCCAGATAAGGAAAAGTTAAAGGAGTTCATTATCACCCAGCCTTTATTATATGAAATGTTAAGGGGACTTATCTAACAAAAGGAAGAAGATAAAAAATCTGAACAGTAAAATGATAACAAACTCATAACTATCAACAACTGAACCTGAAAAACAGGAACAAAACTAAGCAAACAACTAGAACAGGAACAGAACTAGGGAAATGGAGATCACATGGAAGGTTTTCAGTGGGGAGGGGGAGGGGAAGAATTGAGGGGAAGGTACAGGGAATAAGAAACATAATTGTTAGGCATAAAATAGACAGAGAGAGGTTAAGAATAGTATAGGAAACAGACTAGCCAAAGAACTTATATGTACATCCCATGGATGTGAACTAAGGGAGAAATGCTGGAAGGGTGCTGGGCAGAGGGGAGATAAAGGGTAGAAAAAAATTGGGAAAACTGCAATGGAATAATCAATAAAATATACTTGAGAAAGAAAAAATATTCAGACAACTTTGGGTGGTGAACACAATATACAGATGATGTAGTATAGAATTGTACTATAAAAACCTGTATAATTTTACCAAGTTACCATATTTTTGGACCATAAGATGCCTCTAGGTTTTAGAGGAGGAAAATAGGAAAAAAAATTTTTGAAGCAAAAATATGGTAAAGTATTTAATAACACAAATAACATAATATTTCACCAATGTAAATGTAAACAGAACATTTGGACTATAAGATGCACCCCCACTTTCCTCCCAAATTTGGGGGGGAAGTGTGTCCTATAGTTCAAAAAATACGGTAATCAATGTCAGCCCAATACATTTAATAAAATTTAAAAATAAAAAAATCTCAGAGGAAAGTTGTTTAAAGTGTGGCAAGTGATTAGGTATTGAACAATTTTAAAAATAGAGTAGAATGTAGAAGAGAAAAAAGATTCAGAAATTCCTCCCCCTGCTATGATTTCTCCAGTTTTTGACTTCCCTTCATAATCTTCCTATTATTTATTCTTTGAAGTCTTTGTGTAGTTAGTTTGTGTGTGTGTGTCCAGTTTTTAGTTACAATCAGCAGGATAGATGGTTTGTTATTGGGATTAGGCTACCACATCAATAACAGAATCTTATTTATCTTTTTTTATCATACTTATGTTACAGTGTCAAGCAGTTTTATAGCATGATATTCATTTGCTAATTGTTAATTATGTTGGTTTTCCTTACTGCTGAAAGTTTTCTTCATTTGTTTTGTAAACTGATTTTGAGAAGATATCTTTGTTATATCTCTTATTCTCTTCCTCTCATTTAATGATATACAATCTCTAACTTACAGTCTATGAAGAATCCTAGCAACCTTCATGTAGGTATAGTACTACTACTATTAATAATAGGAACTATATTAACTATAGGAAAAGCTAACATTTATATGTCTTATTCCCCCTTCCAGGTGTTAGTTCAACTGTTTTACATTCAATATTTGTACTTTTAAAAAAATGTTTATTTATTTAATTTTTAGAGAGTGGAGAAAGGGAAGGAGAAAGTGAGGGAGAGAAACATCAATGTGTGATTGCCTCTTGTGTGCCCCCTATTGGGAGCCTGTCCCACAACCCAGGCATGTGCCCTGACTGGCAATCAAACCAGCAACCCTTTGGTTCATAGGCCTGTACTCAATTCACTGAGCCACACCAGCCAGAGCCAATATTTGTACTTTAAAGTGATCTTTTATATATGTAGAAACTATCTTGCTGGGATTTTGATAAACATTGCATTAAATCTCTGGATCTTTTGGGGAGATGACATCTTTATAATTACTACCTATTTCATTCCATGAACACAATATCTCTCACTATTTATTTAGATATTTTTTGATTTCTTTAATCAGTATTTCTAGGCACACATGTCTTGTACATTTTTGTTAGATTCATACTTTAGTATTTCAATTTCTGAGTGGTTATAAATATTGTGTTTTAAGTTTTGGTTTCTATATGTGCATTGCTAACATATAGAAATATAATTAATTTTTATTTGTTGATCTTGTGTTCTGTGACACTGCTGAGCTCACTTTCATTGTAGGATTTTTTTTTTTGATTTGGGGTTTTGGTATATTCCTTGGTATTTCAATATAGACAATTATGTTATCTGCAAGGAGGGATGGTTTTACTTCTTTCTTTCCAATTTGAATGCCCTTTGTTTCCTTTACTTGCTCTGTTGTGCTAGCTAGAACTTCCAGTGCTATGCTTAATATTGTAATAAAAGTGGGTATCCTGGCCTTGTTTCTAATCTTAGAGGCATTTAGTCTTTCATATTAAGTATGGTGTTAGCTGTAAGGTTTTTTTAGAAGCTCTTTATCAAGTTCAGGAATTTTCCCTTTATTCCTGGTTTGATGAGAGGTGTTTTTTTTTTTTTTAAATCATGAATGGTCGTTGAATTTTGACAAGTTCTTCTTCTGCCTCAAGTGAGATGATTATGTAGTTTTTCTACCCATTTTTAAACTAATTGGTGCATAAACATTCAAATTTGGTGAGAATAACTTACAGGAAAATATTCATTTTACAAAAGAATCGAGTTTCTTTATTAAATTAGTTTTCAAAAGCATTTAAAATGTAATGTTTTATTTTATTATATTAGGAGATGTAAATCAATTTTCACAGTTTTTGGCAGCATATCTACATGTAAAGCCAAGTATACCAATCCATTATTATTGATTATATTTTCTATAATTTCTTAGAACATATGATTTGACAATGGAACTTGGACTATTTCTGAGTGTGCAAAGCCATGATAAGTATATAGTACAGAGATCAAAATTTTAAATGTCTGGCACATTTATATGGGTTATAAATTTTCTAAAATAGAATATTTAAAATAAAACCACTCCAGAAAAACCCATTGTTTATGGGCACATCATTGTTAGGACCCATGAGGAGAAAATGGTAGTAAGGAGCAGCTCTTATCCTCACTGTCTTTTATCAAGCTTCTGCGTATTCTTGTGGGATATTAGTTCATCTACTGGAAATGGTTACTAAAATTCCCTGAAGTCTCTGTTCAAACCACATTTTTTAACACCAAGATTAGAATTAGTTCTGCCAATAGAATGCTAAAGTGCCTGAGGTGTGTGTGTGTCTGTGTGTGTGTTCTGTACCTATTTGGGTTACCAAGGCTGTACTTGATGATGAATATTTTTAGCCAAAGAATATTTCTATAGTCCTTAACTTCCTGGATATTTAATAGTGCCAATTATGATCAATTTTATTTGCCACTTAATGCAGTTTGAAATCACTTAGTACAAGAATAGTCTCTCAGTTTTGTAATCTGGCAACAAAGATTTTATTATTTTTAGGTTAAGTGATTTTCTTTCTTTTTAAAATTATTTTATTGTTCAATAACAGTTATATGCATTTACCTCCCACTACTCCCCCACACCCCAGCCATGCCCACCTCCCTCCCTTGCTTCCACCCCCGCTTGGTTTTGTCCATGTGTCCTTTATAGTTGTTCCTAAAAACCCTTCACCCCTTCCCCCCATTATCCCCTCCCACCTCCTCTCTGGTTACTGTCAGATTGTTCTTAATTTCAATGTCTCTGGTTTTATTTTGCTTGCTTGTTTATTTTGTTGATTAGGTTCCAGTTAAAGGTAAGATCATATGGTATTTGTCCCTCACCGCTTGGCTTATTTCACTTAGCATAATTCTCTCCAGTTACATCCATGCTGTTACAAAAGATAATAGCTCTTTCTTTCTTTCTGCTGCATAGCATTCTGTTGTGTAAATGTAGTGATTTTCTAATTCTCAGCTTAAGGTGATACATAAATTATGTTCACAAATAGGGCATAAAAAGTAAAGACAGCTATTGTAGGGGAGTGGGGGAAGGAGGACTGGATGAAAGAAACTGAAAGGATTAGCCAGAGAATATATGTGCATTACCCATAGACACAGGAAATAGTGTGGTGATGGCCAGAGGGAAGAGGGATGGAAGCTAGAGGAAGAGGGGCAAACAGGATCATGAGGACATCTACAGTAGTGTCAAAAATAAAAATAAAGTAAAAAAGTAATACCATGACAGTTTGTTTCTTATAATTCACCTGAAATTTATAACATATGAATACTTTGCCTTTTTATTTGTAAACAGAGAGCACATCTCCAGACCAGTGGTTTTTTGACTCGAGTATGTTTAAGAATACCCTGAAATTCTGGTCCCAATTCCCAGAGTTTTTGATTCTGTAGATCTAAGGTAGGCTGGAGAATTTGCATTTCTAAGTTACAAGTTATGCTGAGGTTGCTTTTTCAGGGACCATATTTTAAAAACTACTGCTCTAAATAAAGTTACTTCAAAAATTAAAAATGAAACTGTTTTAGGACCCAGTTCTGGGACTATATCTGAAGAAACCAGAAACAGAAATTTGAAAGAACATATGCACCCCTGTGTTCATTGCAGTGTTATTTACAGTAGCCAAGATTTGGAAGCAGCCCAAGTGCCCATCGGTAGAATAGTGGATAAAAAAGCTGTGGTACATTTACACAATGGAATACTACTCAGCTGCAAAAAAGAAGGAAATCTTACCTTTTGTGACAGCAGGGATGGGCCTGGAGAGTGTTATGCTAAGTGAAATAAGCCACTCAGAGAAAGAGTACCATGTGATTTCCCTTGTATGTATTTGGAATCTAATGAACAAAATTAAACGAAACAGAAACAGACTCATGGATACAGAGAACAGACTGACAGCTGTCAGAGGGAAGGGGGTTGATGGGGCTGGGTATAAAAGATGAAGGTATTTCCCTTACTGGTGTGGCTCAGTGGGTTGGGCATTGTCCTGCAAACTGAAAGGTTGCCAGTTCAATTCCTACTCAGGGCACATGCCTGGTTTTTGGGCCAGGTGCCCAGTTGGGGTGTGTGACAGGCAGCTAATCAATGTTTATCTTCCTCTCTTTCTCCCTTACTTCCCCCCTATCTAAAAATATAAATAAATAAAATCTTTTTTTTTAAAAGGTGAAGAGACTAAGCAAAGAAAAATCTCATAGACACAGACAACAGTATGGTAATTACTAGAGAGGAAGGAGAATGGAGGAAAGTTAAAGAGGGTAAAGGTGAGCGAAATGGTGATGGAAGGAGACTTGACTTGAGATGGTGAACACACAATACAATATATAGATGATTTACTGTAGTATTGTACTCCTGAAACGTATATAATTTCATTAACTAATGTCACCCCAATAAATTCAATAAAATTTTAAAAAATAAAGTAAAAGAAAACTAACCCAACTTGTACTCATTTGGGGGTAAACAAACAACAATAACAACAAAAACTACTGCTCTAGGAAGTTGGGAAAATGAGTTTTAATCCTGGCTGTGATACAAATTTAAGTGAGTTTAAGCAAGTCATATATATTCTATTCTTCACTTTCTTCACCTGATAATTAAGATCAGTGATACCAGTTCAATGTACTTTGTAGTGCTGTCAAGAGGATCCAGTGGAATAATGCATATGAAAGTGTTTTGAAAATTAAAATAAATAAACACATGTGAAATTGTGAAATGTTTTTAGACATTCTGAGAAGAGAGAATGATAATGTAAACAATGTTCACTTAAGAATATGGTGGCTCATATATTATTTGTGATTTTATTTCTCTCCTATTTCCCCTCCTTTTCCCCTTTTATAGCCCATCAATGATTGTGTTTGGTTATTATCGAGTAGCAGATAAGTGGTTATTGAATCCATAAACTCTTTGGCCTTGAGCCGCTTATTTTTCTTTTTCTCACCATGGTCTCTGGGTAGCCCTCTCTTTTCTCCCACTGTTTATTACAGAAATATTTTATAGGGAATTGGGTTACACTAACTTTAGGGTATTGCTTCTTTTTTCCTAAACACACACATTTATCACTAGGGGACAATCCTGCCTTAGTTGATAACCTATTAGTTGATATAAAGAAAGGTTCTCCTGTTAGGGTCTTTCAGCTATTTAGGTTTCCTACCTATAAATCAGTGAAAGATGCACTTTGAACTTGACTTCTTAGAAAGATATGAAGGCAGAGAGGATAGGTTGCCTTTCAACACCAAATATTAAAGGACAAACTTGCTATCAGAACCAGACCACTTGCTTCATTTGATCTATTGGATTTAAGCTAAAAAGAGTCTAAAAAAAGATCATATTGTGCTCACAGCTTATAAAAAATTGCAGCATTTTGTATTTATATAAAATATAATAATGAGGTGGGGTACATCTTGGTTTCATATAAATCTGCACAGCAGTCATTTCTTTCATTTGAACACTAATTTCATTCTTCATGTATGAATTCATTATGACATCTATTGACTATGTTCATATTGCTTAGAAAAATTATCTGTCAGATCGGATGAAAAGTTTTGCCTCTGCATGAAAAACTGAAGTGACTTTTTATGGCATATGGCATTAATATTACTTGGTTTAAGCTTCATAAAACATTAAAACCAAATTAAATTCGGAAAGGGACCAGCCCTGCTGATATATTTATTTAAATCTGAGAGAATAAAGACCCTCTTCTTTTTGTATGTCTGACATACATATGTCTGTCCCACTGCCCCTGCCTATTTGCAACATTTTTAGAGGTTTCATCAAATTCACAGAAATGATTATTTTCAAAGCCAGAGTAAGATGATTAAACCCTGAAGTGTGTGGGCAAAGGCAGTAATTTTGTGTAAGCATACTTTTATCTAGAACACTTTGAACATTCCTTGTGCCAAAAAAGAGAGACAGTCCTCCAAATAGGAAGGCTTATAGTAAATGAGAATTAACACCTTCTGCACAGATTGCTTAAAAAACTAGAAAGTTTTCTGGTGCTTTATTGCCTCTTCTTGTGTCCTCTCTTTTGGAATTGAAGTGTACTATAGAGCAGCCTGTGGCATGGGTGAGGTGGTAAATTTTAAAGAAATCCATAATGATTATTTACTCTAAGTCATGCTTCTAAAAGAGAGATAATAGAATTTAATTTGTATTTTTTATTATTTTTTTCAGGACAAAGAGACTCCTAAACTGGGAAGAACACTTGGAAACAGTGCATATTCTGATAAATTTCAAACATATCTTATCCATTAATGTATTTGACAAATATTTATTAAATTGTTACCATTTGTTAATAGTGTTTTAGGCATTGAAGCTACACTAGTGACTAAAGAAAAGTCCCTAATTCCAAGAAGCTTACATTAGTAGAAGGAGGCAGACAATACACAAAAAATGTAAGTAAGTTTGAGCATGTCTGAATATGTCAAATGTGAAGGAGAAATATGAAGCAAGGTGCTATGGTCTGAATGTGTCCACACAAAGTTAGTATGTTGAGGTATAATCCCTAATGTGATGGCATCAGGAGATGAAGCCTTTGGGATGTGATAAGGTCATGGGGGTAGAGCCTTAGAGTGCTTTATAAAAAAATCCTCAAAAAAACCCTTTGCTACTTCTGCCATAAGAGGACCCAACAAGAAGATGACCAACTATGAATCAGGAAGAGAATCTTCACCAGCCACCAAATCTTTTGGTGATGTCATCTTGGACATCCACTGTCCAGAACTGTGAGAAATAGATGTCTGTTGTTTATGAGATGCTCAGTCTATGTTATTTTATTATGACAGACCTAATGGCCCAACATACAGAGAGATTGGCAGAGATGGAGAATGGGATGAGGTTCTTTATGTAGAGGAAAATATCGCTCCAGAACAAGATTCAAAGTAGAAGTGTTCTTGGTATGAATGAAAATGGTAAGGTTAGAAAAGCTGGAGAAGAAAGTGTGAGGGGAAAATTGCAGAAGATGAGTTCAGAGAAGTTGTGTGTGTGGGTGTTGGGGGTATCAGAAAATTTAGGACAATTATGTTACTTTTATGTTACTTTTTATGTTACTATAAGGACATTAGATTTTAGTCAGAGTAAAGTAGGAGGCCATTACAAGGCTTTGAAGGGACAAAAGATATAACCAATTTCAGTGGAAATGAATCCAGATGGTCTGTGTAGAATGGACAGTGGGAAACAATGGCAGAAGTGAAGAGATCTGTTAGGAAGATCTTGCAATAATGCAGGGTAGAGATAATACTGGCTTGAACCAAGAGAGTAGTGATGAAGTTGGAGAAAATGATTAATATAACAGAGATATTTTGAGGGAAGAGCTGTATTTGTTTATGGAATGGCTATAGAGAATTACAGAAAGATAGGAGTAATAATGACTCAATGATTGTTGGCCTGCCTAGATGGAGTTTACACTCACTGAAGTAGTGAAAATGGAAAATGAGCAGATTTCAGGCATGTGTAAGGCAGCCAGGAAAATACTCCCTGTGAAAACATTCCTCTGAGTACAGTTTCATATATCTGACTGACTAACTAATGTCCTTACTTGAGTGTCATGTATTTTTCAAATATAGCACTTCTTTGTACATAATGATACTTTGATCTCCTGACTCTAACCTCCTCTTCCCTAGGCAGCTCTAGTTCAGTGATTGTTGCCATGTTCTTCCAGGTGCTCAAATCAGGAATTTTGGCATGGTAATTCTTGATTCTGCCTACTTCATCACCTCTCTATACCCAATCCACATATACCTATTTCTACTTCTCAAATATATTTGGTAAACACTTCACATCTCCCCATCACCATGGCCATTGCCCTGATCCAAGTCAGCAACACTTATTTGCCTGAACCAGGGATATATCTTCCTACCTAGCTTTCATGCTTCTATTCCAGCTTATCCCCATCCATTCTTTATCTAGCAGCTAGAAGTAATTCTTTACAATGACAAAACTGATCACTTAATTCTGCTTTTTAAAAATTATTTTATTGTTGTTCAAGTGCAGTTGTCTGCATTTATCCCCCACCACTCCCCCTACCCTGGCCACACCCACCTCCTTCCCCTGCTTCCACCTCACTTGGTTTTGTCCATGTATACTTTATAGTTGTTCCTGAAAATCTTTCCCCCCTTCCCCCCATTATCTTCTCCCACCTCCCCTCTTGTTACTGTCAGATTGTTGTTAATTTCAATGTCTCTGGTTATATTTTGCTTGCTTGTCTGTTTTGTTGATTAGGTTCCAGTTAAAGGTGAGATCATATGGTATTTGTCTGTCACCACCTGGCTTATTTCACTTAGCATAATGCTCTCCAGTTCCATCCGTGCTGTCACAAAGGGTAGAAGCTCCTTCTTTCTTTCTGCTGTGTAGTATTCGTTTGTGTAAATGTGTCATAGTTTTTTGATCTTTTCATTTACTGATGGGCACTTAGGTTGCTTCCAGCTCTTGGCTATTGTAAATTGTGTTGCTATAAACATTTTGAACAATTGGGAAAATTAAAGTGAGTGAAAAGAGTCCTGTGGGGCTACACCACAGAAGGCAACTGGGAGAGTAAAAAAAAAAGTGGATATTGGAGAGGAGGCTACAATCAATTTATGCTGGGTCTATTAGGCCATGAGAGATATTTTTCATTTTTTTCCTATGAGAAATGGAAAACTATTGGGTTTTAAGGAGCAAAATGATGTTCATAGAAGCACAGTTTATAATAGGCAAGAGCTGGAAGCAACCTAAGTGCTCATCAGTAAATGAACAGACCAAAAAGTATGGCACATTTACACAATACTATGCAGCAGAAAGAAAGAAGGAGCTCCTACCCTTCATGACAGCATGGATGGAACTGGAGAGCATTATGCTAAGTGAAATAAGCCAGGTGGTGACAGACAAATGCCATATGATCTCACCTTTAACTGGAACCTAATCAACAAAACAGACGAGCAAGCAAAATATAACCAAAGACACTAAAATTGAGAACAGGCTGACAGTGACCAGAGGGGAGAGGGGAGGGGATTATAAGGGAAAAGGGTGAAGGGTTGCAGGAACAATTATAAAGGACACATGGACAATAATGGGGGGGTGGAAACAGAGGGGTAGGTGGGGAGGGCTGGAGTGGTGGGGAGTGGTGGGGGGGCAGAAAACTGCACTTAAGTGACAATAATAAAATGTTAAAAGTAATTTTCCGAATTGTTTCCCACATTCATACTCTGCTCCTTCTTTTCAATTAAATAGCCACTACCTCAGAGAAGTCTCCTTGTGTAGCTCTCTATTCATATATGCTCTGTTGCTGAATATATGTTGTTATCCCAAAACATTGAAACAGTGGAAAAATCTGACATGGAATTAATATCTAAAATATGCCAGCAATTCCAGAAAGTTAACAAGTAAAGGTGATAATCTTCATAGAAAATTGAAAAAAAAAAAAAACATATGGATGTGAAGTTTACAGAATAAGAAGCTCTAAAAGCCAACAAGCATATGTAAAGGTGCTGAAAATCAAGAGTAATCAGAGAAATACATAAAACAATAATGAGAATCCACTTGGTACCTGACTGGAAAAAATGAGGAAACTTGGTGATGTTAAGTGTTGTTGGGGATTTGGGAATGTATTGCTGATAGAAGTGAGGTCCAGAACAGCCACTCTGTTGGAGAGCAAATCGGCACTCCTTAGGCTAACTACCAATATGCATACATATACCACGACCAGGAAATTCTTCATCTGGGGTTAATCAGAAAAAAAGTTCTCAGGAGATCCAAAATGGTGGAGGAGTAAGTGGAAGGTACACTCACTTCCTCCCATGACCAATCTGGAATTACACATAAATTGTAGAGAAAACACCATGAATGACCAATTGAGTACTAGCTGGAGATAAGCCTTATAACTAAACAGCTTGAAGAAATATCTTTACCACAACGAGAGAGGTACGCAGTTGGAGGAGGCACAAGAGGGCTGGCTGGGCTCCCACAGGTGGCAGCTGAAGTTCTGGAGGGCTATTTCAGTGGTCAGGGTATTCCCCGAGAAGTGTGAGGTCTAAACACCAAGCTAGGCTCCTCATCCTACAACATCAGAACCCGAAAGGAACCCAAATAACACTCATCTGTGAAAAGAGAAGCAGGGTTTCTGTCTTCCAGGGAGAGATGGCTAGAGAACCAGACAGACTCTTAAAGAGCCAGTGCACAAAATTTCATTTGCAACTACTCACCATGGACTCTGGCAGAGGGCAGGCAAAGAGAACTAGAGACACATGAGGAGAGTCTGGGGTTGGTGACTCTGGGGAGATAACTGAAATATCAGCCACCAGGATCCTTGTACTGAGTCATTTCCCATATTGCAGAAGCTTTCTTGCAAGTGGTATCAGCCTAAGGGGAAGCAATAGGTCCACCCACAGGAATTACTCTGTCCCACCCTTTGGTGGTTAAGCCAGGCTAAAGATTACAGCTAGAGGCTATATCATTGATTAGTTTAATATCTAATGTGGTAAATGCAAAGAAGCAGCCAAAATGAGGAGAAAAAGAAATAGATTCCCAAGTGAAAGAACAAGAGAATTCTCCAGAAGAACTAGATGAAATGGAGGCAAGCAACTTATCACATAGAGCATTTAGGGAAATGATTATAAGGATACTCAACAGCATGATAAAATACATAGAAACCATAGAAAAGAATGAGTTGGAAATAAATATCTGAAATAAATGATACACTGGAAGGAATAAACAGTAGATTAGGTGAAACAGAGAATCAAATTAGTCATTTGGAAGACAAAGTAGAAAAAAACACCCAGGTGGAGAACCAAGAAGAAAAAAGAATTAAAAGAATGAGGAGAGCTTAAGAAACACTTTGAATAACATAAAGCATAACAACATCCTCATCATGGGAATACCAGAAGGAGAAGTGAGCAACCAGAAGGAAAAGAGAGTAAGCAAGGAGAAACTGAAGAAATAATGACTGAAAACTTTCTTCATCTGGTGAAAGAGAGAGACACCCAAGTTCAGGAAGCTCAGAGAGTACCAAACAAGTTGGACCCAAAGAGGCCCACATGGAAACACATCATAATTAAGATGTCAAGGTTTATAGACAAGGAGAGAATCCTAAAAGTTGAAAGAGAAAAGCAGATAGTTACATACAAGGAAGCACCATTTAGACTGTCATCTGATTTCTCAACAGAAACAGGCCAAAAGGGGGTGGTATGAAATATTCAAGGTGATGAAAAGCAAGGACCTACAATCAAGCCTACTTTATCCAACAAGACTATCATTTAAAATGGAAGGAGAAATAAGGAGCTTCCCAGACAATAAAAAGCTAAAGGAGTTTGTTAACACCAGACCAGTACTGCAACAAATGTTAAAGGGCTTGTTATAAGAAGATGAAGAAGAGAAATAAAAACAAAAATACAGAGTAAAATAATCCACCAATAAAATGGCAATAAATATGTATCTATCAATGATCACCTTAAATGTAAATGGCTTAAAAGTTCTAAAAAAAAAAAGGACACAGGGTAGCTGAATCAATAAGGAAACAAGAACCACATATGGGCTGCCTCCAGAAGACCCACCTCAGATCGAAAGACACACACAGACTAAAAGTAAAGGAATGAAAAAAATACACTTCATGCAAATACACAGGGAAAAATAGCTAGGGTGGCAGTACTTATATCTGACAAAATAGACTTTAAAAACAAGGCTATAGTAACAGACAACAAAGGACACTGCATAATGATAAAGGGAAAGACCCAACAAGCGAATATAATTCTAGTAAACATTTACACACCCAAAACAGGAACTCCTAAATATGTATAGCAAATCTTGATGAACATAAAGGGACAGATCAATAGAAATAGTCATCATTGGGGATTTAAACACCACATTGATTTAAATGGATAGATTTTCCAGACAGAAAAATCAAGGAGACAGTGGACTTAAATAACACACTAAATCAAATGGATTTAATTGATTTCTTCAGAGCATTCCACCCCAAAGCAGCAGAATAGACATACTTTTTAAGCACAAATGGAATGTTTTCTAGGAGAGACCACAAGTTAGGACACAAAAGACATCTCAATAAATTTAAAGAGCTTGAAATTATATCAAGCATCATCTCTGACCACATGCTATGAAACTAGAAATCAACCACAAGAAGAAAACTGAAAAACATACAGAGACATGGAAGCTAAATAACATGTTTTTACATGTTTTTAAACAATGAATGGGTCAACGATGATGTCAAGGAAGAAATCAAAAGATACCTTGAAACAAGTGAAAATGAAAATACAACAATCCAAAATCTGTGGGAAATAGGGAAAGCAATCCTAAGAAGGAAATTCATAGCACTATAGGCCCATCTCAAACAAACAAACAAAAACAAAAACAAAAACAAAACAAGAAAAAGCTCAAATAAACAATTTAACTTCACACTTGAGGGAACTTGAAAAGAATAGACGCAGCACAAAGTGAGTAAAAAGAAGGAAAGAAATAATAAAGATCAGAGCAGAAATAAATGAAATAGAGTCTAAAAATATCGATGCCAAAGATCAATGAATCCAAGACATGGTTCTTTGAAAAGATAAAGAATATTGACAAACCTTAACCAGACTCATCAAGAAAAAAGAGAAAGGATCCAAATAAATACAATCATAAGTGAAAGAGGAAAAATAACAACTGACAGCAAATAAATACAAAGGATTGTAAGAAAATATTATGAACAACTATATGCCAACAAACTGGACAACCTGGATGAAGTGGATAAATTCCTAGAAACATACAATCTCCCAAATATAAATTGGGAAGAATCAGAAAATCTGAATAGAAAGATTGCACCTAGTAAAATTGAAGCAGTAATCAAAAAACTTCCAACCAAACAAAAGCTCTGTACCAGATAGCTTTACTGGTGAATTATACCAAATATTCAGAGAATAAATATCACCTTTCCTTCTCAAATTATTTCATAAATTTCAGGAGGATGGAAGGTTCCCATATTCATTTTATGAGGCCAGCATCATCCTAATTCCAAAACCTGCTAAAGACACTAAAGAGGAAGAACATTATAGGCCAATATCCCTGATGAATATAGACATTAAAATCCTCAACAAAATACTAGCAAAGAAAATACAATAATGCATCAAAAAGATCATACACCATGATTAGCTGGGATTTATTCTGGTAATGCAAGCGTTGACACAAGATACACATATCAATGAATGTGATTCACCAAATAAACAATATGAAGGATAGAAAACAAATGATCATATCAATAGATGAAGAAAGAGCATCTGATAAAATCTGTTACCCACTTATGATAAACACTTCCAGCAAACTGGGAATAGAGGGAATAAAACTATACATAATAAAGGCTATATATGACAATCCCACTGCCAGCATCCACTCAATGGGCAAAAACTACACACATTCCCCTTAATATTGGGAAAAAGATAAGGATGTCCGTTTCACCTCTCTCTCTTCTTTTTTTCATTTTTTATTGTTGTTCAGTACAGTTGTATCCATTTTCACCCCAGCACACCGCCCCCGACCCACACATACCCACCTCCCACCCTCTAACCTACCCACTTTGGCTTCATCCATGTGTGCTTTATACATGTTTCTTGATGGCCCTTCCCCTATTATCCCTCTACTCACTCCTCTCTGGCTATTATCAGTTTGTTCTTTATTTCGATGTCTCTGGTTTTATTTTGCTTGCTTGTTTTGTTGGTCAGATTCCACTTAGAGGTGAGATCATATGCTATTTGTCTTTAAAAGACTGTTTTACTTCACTTAGCATAAGGATCTCCAATTACACCCATGCCGTCATGAAAGGTAGGAGTTCCTTCTTTCATTCTGCTGCATAGCATTCTATTGTGTAAATTTAACATAGTTTTTTGATCCACTCATTTTCTGATGGGCACTTACATTCCTTCCAGCACTTGGCTATTGTAAATTGTGCTGCTATGAACATTGGGGTGCACAGGTTCTTTTGAATTGGTGTTTCAGGGCTCTTAGGGTATAATTCCAGAAGTGGAATTGCTGGGTCAAAAGGCATTTCCATTTTTAGTTTTCTGAGGAAATTCCATACTGTTTTCAACAGTGGCTGTGCCAGTCTGCATTCCCACCAACAGTGCACTAGGGTTCCCTTTTCTACATAACCTCCCCAGCACTTGTAGTTTGTTGGTTCATTTATGATGGTGATACTGACCAGTGTGAAGTGGTATCTCATTGTGGTTTTTAAACCATTTTTAAATTAAAGTTTGAATGCAGTTGTTTCCATTTTCTCACCACCACACCGACAATCACCTCCCACTCTCAATCTTACCCCCTTTAACTTTGTCCATGGGTCCTTTATACATGCTCATTGTAGACCCTTTCCCTCATTTTCCCTGTTATTTCTCTACCCCCTCGCTTTTGGTTACTGTTGGTTTGTTCTTAATTTCAATGTCTCTGGTTATATTTTGCTTGCTTATTTGTTTCGTTGATTAGGTTCCAGTTAAAGGTGAGATCATATGGTATTTGTCTTTCTTTTTTTTTAATTTTTTATTTTTTGTTTAATTACAGTTATTTGCATCCTCTTCCCTCCCCTCCTCCCTTCCCCTCTGGTATTTGTCTTTCACTGCCTGGCTTACATCACTTAGCATAATGATCTCCAGTTCCATCCTTTCTGTCACAAAGTGTAGGAGCTCCTTCTTTCTGCTGCATAGTATTCCATTGTGTAAATGTACCACAGTTTTTTGATCCACTCACTTACTAATGAGCTCCTAGGTGCTTCCAGCACTTGGCTATTGTAAATTGTGTTTCTATGAACATTGGGGTGCATGGGTTCTTTTCACTTGGTGTTTCAGGAGCCTTAGGGTATAATCCCAACAGTTGTATTGCTTGCTGAAAAGGCAGTTCCATTTTCAGTTTTCTTTTTTTTATTATTAATTTTTGTTTAATTACAGTTATTTGCATCCTCTCCCCTCCCCCTCCCTTCCCCTCCCGTCCCACCTCCCCCCCCAGCCTCCCTCCTCCCCCTTAGTTCTGTCCATGTGTCCTCTACAGTGATTCCTGAAAACTATTCTCCCCATTGTCCCCTCCCCCCTCTCCCCTGTCTATTGTTAGACTGTTCTTAATTTCAGTGTCTCTGGTTATGTTTTGCTTGTTTTCTGCTTTTGTTGGTTATGATCCATTTTCTGTTTTCTGAGGATATTCCTTACTGTTTTCCACAGTGGCTTCACCAGTCTGTATTCCCACCAACACTGTACCAGGATACCCTTTTTTCTACAGTCTTGCCAGAACTTGTTGTTTATTGATTTGTTTATCATGGCCATTCTGACTGGTGTGAGGTGGTATCTCATTGTGGTTTTAATTTGCATCTCTTTGATGGCTAGTGATGCTGATGATCCATTCATATGTCTCGGGGCCCTCTGTATGTCCTCCTTACAGAAGTGTCTGTTCAGGTTCTTTGCCCATTTTTTTAATTGTTTTTTTTTTCTTCCTGGAGTGGAGTCATGTGAGTTCTTTATATATTTTGGAGATTAAACCTCTGTCCACGGTCTTATTTGCAAACATGTTTTCCTATACATTTGGTTCTCTTTTAATTTTAATATTGTTTTCTTTAGTCGTGCAGAAGCTTTTTACTTTGATGAGGTCTTATTTGTTTATTCTTTCCTTTATGTCCCTTGCTCTAGGGGACATATCTGAAAATATTGCGTGTGGAATATCTGAGATTTTCCTGTCTATGTTCTCCTCTAGGACTTTTATGGTGTCATGACTTATATTTAAGTCTTTTAGCCACCTTGAATTTATTTTTGTGTGTGGTGTAAGTTGGTGATCGAGTTTCATTTTTTTGCATGTAGCTGTCCAGATGTACCAAGAAAATTTGTTGAAGAGGCTATTTTTACACCATTTTATGCTTCTGCCCACTTTGTCAAATATTAATTGACCACAGAGTCTTGGGTTTATTTTTGGGCTCTATATTCTGTACCATTAATCTATGTGTCTGTTCTTATGCTAGTATCATACTGTTTTTTTTATGGTTGTTCAACTACAGTTGTATCCATTTTTACCCCACCACATCTTCTGCCCTACCCATCTCCACCTCCCACCCTTGAACCTACCATTTTTGGCATTGTCCATGTGTACTTTATATATATTGATTGATGGCCCTTTCCTATTATCCCCTATTATCTCTCTCCCCTCTCCCCCCTGGTTATTGTGAGTTTGTTCTTTATTTTAATGTCTCTGGTTGTATTTTGCTTGCACTTGCTTTTTAGTTAGGTTTCAGTTAAAGGTGAGATCATATGGTATCTCACTTTAACAGCCTAGCTTATTTCACTTAGCATAATGCTTTTGAGTTCCTTCGCAAAGGATATGAGCTCCTTCTTTCTTTCTGTTGCTTAGTATTTCACTGTGTAAATTTAACATAGTTTTTTGATCCACTCATTTATTCTTGGGCACTTAGGTTACTTCCAGCACTTGGCTATTATAAATTGTGTTGCTATGAACATTGGGGTGCACAGGTTCTTTTCAATTGGTATTTCAAGAACCTTAGGGTATAATCCCAACAGTTGTATTGCTGTGTCAAATGGCAATTCCACTTTTCGTTTTGTGAAGAAATCCCATAATGTTTTCCACAGTGGCTGCACCAGTCTGCATTCCCACCAACAATGCACTAATGTTCCACTTTCTCCTCAACCTCCCCAGCACTTTTTGTTTGTTGCTTTGTTTATGATGGCCATTCTGATCGGTGTGAAGTTTTATATGATTGCAGTTTTATTTGCATCTCCCTGATTTTTAGCAAAGTACCATGCTGTTTTCATTACAGTGGCCTTGTAATATAGTTTTATATCAAGTATTGTGATCCGTCCTACATTGTTCTTCTTTCTCAAAATTGCTGTGGTTATTTGGGGTCATTTAGGATTCCATGTAAATTTTTGAAATGTTTGTTCTATATCTGTGATTTATGTCATTGGCATTTTAATAGGGATTGCATTGAATCCCTATGGACATTTTGATGATGTCAATTCTTCCAATCCATGAACATGGTATATGCTTCCATTTATTTTTGTGTTCCTTAATTTCTTTCTTCAATGTTGTGTAGTTTTCCTAGTACAGGTTTTTCACCTTCTTGGTAAGGTTTATTACTAGGTACTTTATTATTCTTCTTGCTATAACAAATGAGATTTTTTCCCTTATTTCTGATTCTGATCTTTCATTGTTGGTGTATAGAAATGACTTCAATTTCTGAATATTAACTTTGAATTCTGATTTTTTGCCAAATTCATTTATTAGGTCGAGTAGTTTTTTTTCGTGGCATCTATAGGATTTTCTATGTACACGATCATATCATCTCCAAACAGTGACAGTTTTACTTCCTTTTTTCCAATTTGGATGCCTTTTATTTCTTTTTCTTATCTGATCATTGTGGCTAGGACTTCCAATACTATGTTGAATAGAAGTGGTGAAAGCGGACATCCTTGTCTTCTTCCTGATCTTAGTTGTAAAGCTTTTAGTTTTTACCTATGGAGTGTGTTGTTGGCTGTAGGTTTCTCATATATGGCCTTTATCATGTTGAGAAATGCTCCCTCTACTCCGCTTTCACCTCTCTTATTCAAAACTGTACTGGAATTGCTGGTGGCAGCCACCAGACAAGCAGAAGAAATAAAAGGCATCTAAACTGAAAAGGAAGAAATAAAAATGTCATTATTTGCAGATGTCATGATACTGTACATAGAGAACTCCAATTATTCCACCAAGAAACTACTAGAACTGATAAATTAATTCATCAAAGTAGCAGGATACAAAATTAATATTGAGAAATCAGTTGCATTTTTTATGTTCCAACAATGAATTAACAGAAAATGAAATCGAGAAATCAATCCCATTCACAATTGCTACAAGAAGAATAAAATACCTAGGAATAAACCTAACCAAGTTTGTAAATGGCCTGTATTCAGAAAATTATAAGACGGTGAATAAAGAAATAGAAGTCAATACAAATAAGTGGAAGCACATACCGTGTTCATGGATTGGAAGAATTAACATCATTAAAATGTCCATGCTACCCAAAGCAATTTATAGATTCAATGCAATGCCTATCAAGATTCCAATGACATATTTCACAGAACGGGAAAAAATATTCAAAAATTTTATATGAAACCACAAAAAAGTACAAATAGACACAGCAATCATGAAAAAGAAGAACAAAGTTGGAGAAATCATGCTACCTAATATCAAACTATATGATAAGGCCATTGTAACCAAAACAGCATGGCACTGGCATAAAAACAGACACATAGATCAGTGGAACAGAATAGAGAGCCTAGAAATAAACCTACAATTTTATACTCAGTTAATATTCAACAGAGGAATCAATCACATACAATGTGTTAAAGATAGTTGTTTTAGTAAACGATGTTTGGAAAATTTGACTGATACTTGTAGAAAAATGAAACTAGACTACTTTCTTATACCACACAGAAGAATAAATTCAAAATGTATCAAAGACTTAAATGTTCAACCCCAAACCATAAAAATTATAAAAGGAAACAAAGGCAGCAAAATCTCAGACATTGCTCATAGCAATATTTTATCATATGTACCTCCCCAGGTGAGGGACACAACAGAAAAATAAATAAATAGGACTACTCTAAGCTGAAAAGTTTTTGTATAGCAAAAAAAAAATCATCAACAAAATAAAAAGACAACCCACGGAATGGGAGAACATATTCACTGGTACATCTGATAAGGGGTTAATACCTAAATTTTATAAAGAGCTTACAAATCTCAACACCAAAACAACAACCCAAACAAAAAATGGACAAAGGACTTGAATAGACATTTCTCCAATAGACATATGGATGGACAATAGATATATAAAAAGATGCTTAATGTCACTAATAATTAGAGAAATGCAAATTAAAACCACAGTGAGGTACCATCTCACACCTGTCAGAATGGCTACCATCAGTAAATCAACAAATGACAAGTGTTGGCGAGTTTTGTCCATGTGTCCTTTATAGTAGGACACATGGGGTTTCTCAAAAAATTAAAAAAATGGATCTGCCTTTTGACCCAGTGATCCCACTTCTGGCAGTTTATCTGAAAGAGCCCAAAACACTAATTTGAAAGAACATAAGCATCCCTATGTTCTTTGAAGCATTATTTACAATCACCAAGATATGGAAGCAGCCCTAGTGTCCATCATTACATGAGTGGATAAAACAACTATGGGACATTTATGCAATGGAATACTACTCTGCTAAGTGAAGTAAGACAGTCATAGAAAGACACCTACCATATGATTTCATTCATATGTGGAATCTCGTGAACAAACTGGACTAAGAGGGGAAAATGAGGACAGACTCATAAGATGAAGAGCAGGCTGACTACTAGTTGGGGGTTTGGGGGAAGTGAGGATGTGGAGGGATTGAGCAAAAAGAAAAATGACTAATGGACATGGAGAACAGGATGGTGATTGCTGAGGGTAAGTGGGCATAAGGGTACTAAATGGTAATGCAAAAATATAGTGAAGATTTTAAAAAGAAAATAAAGAAAAGAGTTTTCATACAGTTCCATAAGAGGAATTATATAAGGTTATTAAGTACAATATTGCAGTAATAATGAATTGATGGCTACCTAGGTGTTCATTCACTGTGAGACTGGAGAAAAGAAATTTAGTGGATATTTATCATGGAATATTTTGCAGCTCGTTGAAGCAAAAATTTAGATCATGCATAGAATTCAAAAGCAATGCAATGTGGGAAAAATTAAAAAAGAGATATATAATACAATGTCAATTTCAAAATATAAATTTCATCAATACAGATTAATGATCCAAATTTCAGAAAACCGTAAATGAACCATCAAGAGAATAGTTGCTGAAGAGTAGGGAACTGGAAGTGAATAAGAGATGAAAAAAGAGTAATTAAGTAAATAAAATAAGAAGACTTGGACAAACTAATAATGATGATATACTATGAACAGAAAAGTATGACAAATATATCGTTTGCACCTAAGATCCAAAGATCACAAATACAAACCAATCAACTAAAAATAAAAACTTCTGAAATCTCAGATTATTCTGATTATTTTTAACTCTCCCTGAAATTAAGTTATTTTGTCCTTGTACATATCTATCTGGACATACACGATTAGGTCAGAATACCAGGTGTGGATTACTCTATACACATTTCTATCGGGAAATTTCACTAGAGCTCATTTGGTAATCTTATGATTCTGTACCTTGATTCAAGTGACTTAAATTTTTTCCTTGATTATGAAAATAATCCATATTCATTGTGGAACAATTAGAAAATACAAGAAAAATGCCCTGGCTGGTGTAGCTCAGCGGATTGAGAGTGGGCTGGGAACCAGAGGGTCCCGGTTCGATTCCCACTCAGGGCACATGCCTTGGTTGCAGGCCAGGTCCCCAGGGAAGGCCATGTGAGGAGCAACCATACATTGCTGTTTCTCTCCCTTTCTGTCTCCCTCCCCTTTCCCTCTCTCTAAAAATAAATAAATAAAATCTTAAAAAATATACAAGAAAAAGGTGAAGAAAAAATAACTTAAAGGAATAAAAAAATCTTCACAATAACTTTACCAGACTGAATAATTACAGTTAATATTTGATATATTTACTTTTAGTATTTTTGTAAATATAAGTATATTTCCGAGTATTAATATTAAATATGTATAAAGATACATAAATATATATGCATATGTATAATTTTTTACTACAATACTATATGTAAATTTCACTGTTATCAGAATTAAGTAGCATATCTTTTAAAATCTTTGCTTAGTTTAGGTATTAATGGTATCTCATTATTTTAGTTTGCATTTATTTGATTACCAGTGAAGTTTTATTACTTATTTTTTAGCTATTTTTATTTTCTCTTTTGTAAATTGTCAGATCCTTAATTTTGTCCATTGTTCTATAGGATTCTTTATTTTTTAATGGATTTTTTGTTAATTACAGTTATTTACATCCTCTCCCCTCCCCCCTCCCTTCCCCTCCC
>PVJI01021324.1:0-27293 GCA_004026765.1 Micronycteris hirsuta
TGGCAGCCCTATGATCCGTATGTTGGGACATTTACAGATGTCTTGGAGGTTTCTGAGCCCCTCCTCCATTTTTTGAATTCTTGTTGCTTCATTCTTTTCTGGTTGGATGTTTTTTTCTTTCTGCTGGTCCACTCCGTTGATTTGAGTCCCAGTTTCCTTATCTCTATTGGTTCCCTGCAGATCTCTCCTCATTTGTTCAGGCAAGTTCGTTAATTTTTCATCGAATTCTGTTAGCATCCTTATTACAAGGGTTTTAAACTGTGCATCTGATAGGTTGGCTATCTCTTGGTCGGTTAGCTCTGGAGCTTTGATCTGTTCCTTTCTTTGGACCATTTTTTTTTCCCTCGGTGAGCCTGTTACTGTAAGGGGGGTGGAATCTTGGGGATCCCCTGTGCAGGGAAGCTCCCTGTAGTTGGGCTGTGACGTAGCCTGTGGGGGCGGGACCTGAGCGCACAATGGCGCCTTCTCCACTCTCCGCACCCACACCGCCTCCTGCAAGCAATTCGGGCCCCTCTGCGCTGGCTCCGGGGGTCGCTCCGGGGTCAGTGGACGGGCTGCACAGCTCCAATCCCCCGCGGGTCTCCCCAGCGAACTCTCCTGTAAGGCCAGGAGTTCCTCCTGCCACCGACTCCACCCCCACAGGCGCTCTCAATCTGCGCTGATGGGTTGAGCCCTGCTTTCCCTCCCAGTTTCTCTGCACGCGAATGCTGACCTGCCTGGTCCACCAGTCTCGGCCCTGCTGGGTCCGGATGAGCCAGGCGCAGACCGCGCTTCAGTTGGGCCCCCCGTCTGGGTGTGCTGCGGCTCTGCTGGAACCGCCCCTCCAACCGCGGTCCTGCCGTCTGCTCACCTGCTGGTCACGGGATTGCTGAGCGCTCTCCCTTCGCCCTGCTCCTCCCGGCTGACCAGACTGGATAAATGTATCTTCTTTAATTCCTTGGTTGTCGGACTTCCTCTCAATTCGATTTTCTGTCAGATCTGGCTGTTTTTGGATGTGTAGATTTCTGATTTTTTTCCTTGTTTGGTTGTGCGAGGTGGTACGGTGCATTCACCTATGCTGCCATCTCAGGAAGTCCTGTCTTGTGTTATATTTATCTTTGTGTGCTTGTCCTCCACTCTGGATTGTGAGGGGCAGGGATTTTGTCTTTGTTTCCCCACTATCTGGACGTCTGATGCCTGGTGCCCGGCAGAAGAAGGCCTACGAGAAACAGCAGCGGGAGGAGCAGAAAGAGCTGCAGCGGGCCGCATTGCCAGGACCAGGGCCAGGGCTTCCTGGAGAAGGAAGCCATCATGAACAGGCCCCTCAACCCCTTCACGCCCAAGGCCACCTCAGGAAATGGCTCAGATGACACCCAACCCGGTCCCAGTGTCTGCCCCGCGGGCAAGGACAAGGACAAGGACAAAATGCTGCCCAGCTTCTGGAACCCATCGCTGACACACGAGGCCAAAGCCACCAAGCTAGAGAAGCCGTCGGGACCTGCCCCACGTCCGGGAAGTCCCTGCGCATGTCCGACCTGACATCCGCGCTTCACGCCTCTGGACGGCTCCGTGGACCACGTGGGGCTCATCACACGCAGTGAGCGCCACGTGTGCGCCGTGGCCCACGACAGCCTGAGCAGTACCACGCCTTGCGCGGTATTGCGGCCCTCGGGGGCCGTGGTCACCCTTGCGTGTGTGGAAAAGCTGATTCGGAAGGACATGGTGGACCTAGTAAACGGGCAGAAGCTCACAGACTGCGACATAATCTACTGCAGCAGGGCGGCTCGGGCTCGGCGGGCTCCCGAGTGAAATTGCAGGCAGAGAAGTCGCGGCCGGTGATGCAGGCCTGAGAGCCTGGAGACCAAATAAAGGGCTTGGAAGCAAAAAAAAAAAAAAAAAAATCAGGTGTCTGTTTGAATGGATGAATGAAGCACTTTACCCACTCCAAACCTCAGTTTTCTCATCTTTGAAATGGGGATATTAAGGCTTATCTCAGAGGGGAAGTGTGACAGCCCAATGAAGTCAGTGCAAAGGACTGCTCATTTAATGAATTCTCGTGTGCACCCCTCCTGCCCCCAGAGAGTCACTGTGCTGAGCTTTGGGAGATAGACAAGGGCCATTGGGTAGTAAGACATTAGCCCTTGGCAATCTCGAAAGCCCTGTAGCATCCATCATCTTATTTTAATAATGTACATTAAAAGACTAGGAGACATATTATTGTGAATCTCCCTTTTACAAAGGAAGAAAGTCAGGGGGGAGGAATACCTTGTCCTTAGTCATACAACTGATTGAGGGGCAGACCCAGATCTTTTGATTCCAAATCCTGTTTCTTTTCCCCACACCCAATTTTCCCTCACCCCCTCCCACAGGAGCCCACAGTCAACGCAAATAACTGCTGTGTAAGGTAGAAAGAACAAGGGTTCCAACACATATAGATAAAATCTATATGTGTGTGAATGTTCAGGGCTATGCAGATACATGTGATAACATCACTCTGTGTCCTGATTTACATGTGTTGTTTCTCTTAAATCACAGCAGCCATATGTGGCGGATATTATCTCAGTTTTACAAAGGAAGTCATTGAGGCTCAGAAAGGTCATCTACTTAACTGTTTAAGGACAGTCACAGCAAGTAAGTACATGCATTTCACGAAAGGTGGGTCATACCCACCCTGTCAGGAAGGAGGAGCCTAGGAAGAAAGAAGAAACCAGAAAAGGCCCCACGAAGGAGGTGGCATTTAAGTTGGGCTTTGAAGAACAGTTCAGAGTCAGACAAGAAGAGACACGCAACCCAGAGAAGCGAGGCAGCAAAGCGAGGAATTGACAGCAGCTGTTCACTTTGAGAAAGACTTTTTTATGTCCCTAAGGCTGTCAACCTGCATATTCAGGAGAAAGAGAAGCCTGTCATCTGTTGGCAGCTTCTTCCTTGGGAATGATGGCCTGGCTTGCTGCTGCGGCCTCCAAGCCAAGAGACTCCTTGTGCCTGCCCATTGACGCTGTGTGAGGGCGCTCGAGAAGCCCAAGATCAGGGCCAGGATAAGAGGCCACTGTTCTTGGTCAGACCTTGGGCATCGGGTCAGCATTGCATCTGCCAGCTCTAGTGTGACCTTGGCAAGTCGCTGCCCCGCTCCTGTTTCTCCCTCTGCAAAATGGGGGTAATGAAACGGGAACATGTGTCTGAGAGACACGCGAGGAGCCCAATAGCACCGTGCAGCCTGCGTCACACATCCTGAGGGCAGCTGGGCCCCACTCAATGGTTTGTCAACACAGCCAGAGGTGGATTGAAATACAGACAGACTCAGGCACCCTTGAAGACTGGAATCCCCAAAGTATTTTTCAGAACAAATGATCTCTATTTATAGAATTTACCATGCTTATTTACTTAAAGCAGATTTGTGTATTTACTGTAAATAAGTTCACGTGTAAAGTAACATGCCATGTTCTTGTAAATCAGCCCATGCCCAAGTAAGTTTCATATTTAAAGCTATTACAATTACAAATCCTAACAAGATTTTTGTTTTGTTATATTTTTAAATGAGTTTATTTGAGGTAAAGCTGATGACAAATGCTTGGAAGCAAGATCTCAAACGCTCCCTGTTTTGTTTATAGAACGAGGTAAAAAATGATCTTGAAGTGAATATTAGAGGGGGAATCAAGTTAATATGGAAGGATAAATGTACACTAATTGCTAACACTTCATGAAATAGAAACAAAAATTGCCACAAGGGTCCTCCTGCCCAACCAGATATTAGACCTTATAGTAAAATTCAAAACATCTAGCATTGCCATAGGCAGATGTCAATGGAACAGCATAGACAGTCTGGAAACAGATACAAATGGATATGAGTCCTTAATATGTAATTAAGATTGCATTTAAAGCCAAAAGGGAAATGGCTGAATAAATCAGAATGTGATTAAGTTAAGGATCTTGAGATGGAGAGATTGCCCAGGATTATCCGGGTGGCCCTAAGTGCAATCCCAAATGTCCTTATAAGAAACACAGAGGCCCTGTCTGGTGTGGCTCAGTGGATTGAGCACTGGACTGTGAACCAAAAGGTCACCAGTTCAATTCCCAGTCAGGACATATGCCTGGATTGCAGGCCAGCTCCCCAGTTGGAGGTGTACAAGAGGCAGCCGACTGATGTTTCTCTCTCACACGTTGATAGTTCTCTCCCTCTCTTTCTCTCTCCTGTCCCCTTCTCTAAAAATAACTAAAATCTTTTTCTTTAAAAAAGCCACAAAAGAAAGGCAGAGGGAGCTTGGACACAGAAGAGGAGACAACAGGACCCCATGTGACCTCAGAGGCAGGGATGAGAGTGCCGTGGCCGCAAGCCAAGGACTACCTGGACCTGAAAGAGACAAAGAACAATTCTCCCCTGGAGCCTCTAGAAGGAACCAGCCCTGCCAACACTTGGATTTTAGTCCCATAAGACTCACTTCTTCTAATCTCCGAAACTGTAAGCTAATAAACTTTTGCTGTTTAAGCCACTAAATTTGTGTCGTTTATTCCAGCAATAACAGGACACTAAGACGCTAGTCCTTTCTCTGGACTGGGAGAGCTTCTGAAACATGCCTTGGGCAGGTGCCTGTCCCCTGTGCCCCCTCTCCTGCAGCACTGGTCGTACTACCTGCCACCGTCTGTCTCAGGGTTGGTGTCTTCTACTGGACAGCGAGCTCCCCGAGGACAGACGTCCTGTCTCATTCACGTCTCCAGACTAAGCACCCAGCATTGTGCCTGGTAGCAAGTCAGCAATCAATGAGTGTCTGTTCAACCGTGAGTGAGGAAAGGAAGATAAATAAGATTCGTGCTAATGTATCAAGACACTGGGTCTTTATCCAAGGCTTCCCAGTTAACGTTAGCTCCTGACTTTGACTCAAGTTAAAAATGAAATCATCCCAAGAAAGACTTTTCTCCCATATTCTTCCTGAAAGCGAGGCTTTCACAACTTTTGGCAGCTGCTGGGGTTGCAGCTTATTTAGTTTTTCAATTTGGGGCCATCAGCAAGAAAACACTGCTTGTTTAAGATCTCATCTGCCTGTGTCTGCCATTGGTTATTGGTTGTGATCAAAGTAATTTTACCCTGCGCAGCAGTTCAGAACACAGTCCTTATTTTCACTTTCCATTTGAAAGTCAGAAATAGTCATCTGTAGAACAATTTTGATTAGTCTTTTTTATTTTGGTATTGGCTACGATTTGGTTTTCTTTTGGTATTGGATCTAATTGGCAAAATAGACGTATTATATTCCAAGTCACTGTCATTTCTTCTTTCAAAATTACAAACCCTCCCTCATCTTCCCCTGCTCTCTTTATGTGGCTGCCAGCAGTCTCTTTGTTCCCCCCACCTCTCCTTCATAACTGCCGTGTTTCTTATTACATCGCTCCCTTCTCAGACATACGATGAAGAAAATTCTCTAAAAGGGACATTTTTCACCCTGGCCAGGTAGCTCATGTGGTGAGAGCTTCATCTGGATAGACCAAGGTCGTCGGTTCAATCCCTGGTCAGAGCACCTTCAAGAATCAACCAGGGAATGCATAAATAAGTGGAGCAACAAATCAATGTTTCTCTCTGTCTTTCTCTCAAAAAGTTAACTTAAAAAACTTATAAAAATAAAAGGGATGTTTTTCATATACTACTTAGAAATGGTCCATTACAACAGAGCTATGAAAAATCACATCCGAGGGAGGACATTTGCTTAAGGTCATTGAGAGAAAGAGAAGCGGAGCTGGGTTCTTCCTAGACTTGACCTCCCTGTTTAAGGGCAAAAACCTCACCAAACACACCAGTCCCTGCATGCAATCAATGGTGCTAATCGGGATGCCTCCCTAGCCCTGTTTAGAGAGCCATTTCCCGTTACTGCGGTAAAATAGATGTAAGTCATATTTATCATTTAAAACACTTTCGGTGTACATTTTCAGTGGCATTAAGTACCTTCACAGTGCTGTGCAACCAGCCACGTCCAGAACTTTTCCATCTTCGCAAACTACAACTCTGCGCTGGCGCACAACCATGAGTCCCCACCTGCCCTCCCGGCAGCCCCGGCTGCCTGTCTGCAGACGTGGCTGCTCCAGCTGCCTCAGGGGAGTGAAACCACGCGCTGTGTTCGTCCTTTCCTCTCTGGCTCATTTCACTTTCGTGTAATGCTTTCAAAGATCACTGTTGTTGTAACAGGTGTCAGGATTTTCTTCCTTTCTAAGGCTGAGTAACAGTCTATTGTGTGTATACAGGATGGGGCCAATGGAGGTTTACAGTTCTTCCTATTGAAAATAACACAATAATTAATACATAATAATACAGGAATAACTGTGTTTCACATACAACTGTAAACCTGCTTCTGCCCCACCCTGCATACCATATTTTGTTATCCATTCATTGAAGAACATCTGGGTTGTTTGTCTATTTCTTTTCTTTTTTCTTTTTTTTTTTTTTGAGAGAGAGAAAGAGAAGAAGAGAAACATCGATTGGTTGCCTCTTGCACACCCGGAACTGGAGACCCGGCCCGCAACCCGGCCATGAGCCCTGACTGGGAATAGAACTGGCAACATTTTGGTGTGGCAGCCAGTGCTCAATCCACTGAGCCACACCAGCCGAGGCTGTCTTTTATTTCATTTTATTTTATTCTATTTTATTGATTTTAGAGAGATGAAAGGAGAGAAAGAGAGAAAGATTCACTGGTTGATTCTTGTGTGTGCTCTGACCTGAGACCAAACTCACAACCTTGGCTTATTGGAACGACGCTGTAACCAACTGAGCTACCTGGCCAGGGCTACTTGTCATCTGCTGTCAATAATATTGCTACACATACTGTTGTGTGAGTTCCTGCCTTCAAGTCTTCTGGGTCCACGCCCCGGAGTGGAATTGCTAGGTCAGCTGGTGAATTCTGGTTTTCATTGTTTGAAGCACTGCCACGCTGTGCCCCACAGCAGCTGTACCATCGCACATCCCTACCAACACAGTGCACAAGCGTCCCCATCTCTCCACACCCTCACCCCCATTTGTCACTTTCTGTCCTTCCGAACAGCCATCCTAGTGGGTGTGAGGTGGTATCCGCGTTTGGATTTGCATTTCCCTAATGACTAGTAATGTTGAGTATCTTTTCACGTGCTCACTGGCCATTTGTATATCTGCTTTGGAGAAATGTCTATTCAAGTCCAAAGGGAACCATGATGAACTATTTTAGCCGTTTCTGTTTTATCTTCTTCTGTTATTTACTTCTCAACAATATACTTATTCAGCCATTTCTTGTTTTTTTGTTTGATAGGTAAAGATTTGTACTTTCATCTCCCCAAGTCCTCCTAAATAGTTTTCTTGTTATTTTGTATATATACTGGTTGCCTTTGTAACTTTGAATAACATGCTCCTTTATTTCATGTTCCATCCTTGGTAGACAGGAACTCTTGGCCCCTTGATTTATAAGGTCAGGATATTTGCCTCCACTCCCCATCTCCTGCCCCTTACCTCCCAACCGCAGCCAGGTGTGACTTCCAGGTTCCTAGCATTTACAGTTTCCTAGCTATTGTACAATGAAGTCATCTGAACTTTTTTCATAGGTTGATAATAAGAATTTTTAAAAATCAGCCCTGGTCAATGTAGCTCAGGTGGTTGAAGCATCATCCCATGGACTGGAGAGTCGCAGGTGTGATTCCCGGTCAGGGCACATGCCTAGGCTGTGGGTTCGGTCCCCGTCGGGGTATGTGCGAGAGGCAACCAACTGATGTTTCTCTCTCGCAAAATCACAGGGACCATGAACTGTGTGAGTCCTGTCCAGTGCACAGCAGGTGTGCTGCGTTCAGGCAGAAAGTGCCCTGGGGAGCTATGAGAAATGGATTTGGTTGAAGGAAGAGGGAGAAAGTTGAAGGCCCTGGACGGCCCACGTGCCCTGTTTCCCACACCCTCAAAGTGACCCAAGAATTCTGTTCAACATGATCCAAAACCAAGACTCAGAGATTTACACATCAGGTCTTCACTATCCTTTCTCCCAGCCTTCCCCTCCCACGGAACCATGCCTACCAGGACTTTCACAGCTCTGCAGAGACGAAAAATAATCTCTCCTCCTAAAAAAAGGTTTGCAACACCTAGCACAGAGGAATGCCTCAAAGTGTAGATCTAGGAAGAGGGCGAGAATGGCGGAAGAAACAATCACTGAGAACTGGCCGAGTATCACCAGCACCTCAGCCCTCTGCATGGGGCCGACACTATGACCCCTGACTTAAAGATGATGAAGAAGGCTGGCTTGGCTCCCATGACTTCTCCAGAGCCACAGAGTGAGGATGGGCGGAGTCTTGGCCTGTGCTCACTGTGGCCTTGGGCAAGTAGCTGAACCTCTCTGAGTCTCAGTCTCTTCACCCATTAAAATATACACAAATTCCAAGGCATGCCTGTTCCTTGCAGAGTGATTGTGTGGGCCAGAAATAACATCCTTGAAGAGTCTGACTTGTGGGAAGTACCCTGAAGCTGACAGCTGTGATTCCACGCATGTGCATCTGGGAAGGCAGAAAAAAATCCAGTATGTGGAGAGCCAACTCTGCAGCAAAGTTCAAGGATGAACTCATCCCTCTTGTCCCCCAAGAATGGGCCTCAAACTAGCAAGATAAGTGGAAGGGCCTGCAAGATCAGTATCCACCCCTCACTTCACAGGCCCAGAGAGGGGCCACGACTTACCCAGGGTCACCCAGCAAGCCAGTGGCAGAGCCTGCCAGGCAGGTTGATACCCCAGACTTGGGGTACTCGCCCTCACCCCACATGCCTGGGCTGGGCTATCCGAGTCAGTGAGTTAGTCTCACCAGGAAGGAGCAGGCTTGCAAGCTGAGCTCGTCACATTCACTCTGCTCCCCTGTCTTCCTCTCTGCTCTCTCCCCACACAGTCTGAAGTGGGGAGACTTTCCCCAGGAGCCCGGGTCCCAGGGGGACCGGAGGTCATTCTCAGAGTCATGAAGAGGAGCAGCGTAGCCTCCTTCCCATTTGAGCCAATGTTCCCCGACAAGGGCCGAGGTCTTCTCAGGCCAGACCCCACGCTGAGCTGTCCGTTCCGTCTGGCCCAGCTTTCATCACCACCTCTGGGCCGTGAGAAAGGAGGTCACCCTGCCAGGCCTTCCTCCCGTTGCTCTCCCTCTCCTCTCTGGAGGAAGGGTCAAGGCTGGAGACACACAGTGCGGACCTGGCACACGTGCCACTCTGGTGCCCCAGTGCCACATTTTCCAGCTAGGACCAGAGATGGGCAGTCACCTCTCCATCCTGCAGCCACACCTCAGCTCAGGGGACCATAAAGGGGGTCTGGAGTTAGAGTTAGCTTGCTTTCCATTTACACCTGCGGCAGCTCACGGAGGGAGACTGTGCCAGCGAGGGCAGAGGGGAGATGAGGAAGAACACGTTGCAGTGTGCCTTGAGGCCACCTGCCAGTGCAGGTGGGAGGAGGAAGGCAGAGGCCCAGGGAGAGGGATGGCAGGCTGCCCCATGGGAGTATGAGCCGGCCTCCCTTCTGAAACTCATGTGGGGCCACTGCTGCTGTCCCAGAGCCCTTCCATCCCCTCCCCTTCTCTGCCCTCTAATTCAGTTGGTGGGCCTTGGGAGCCCAATCCTGGGGGTGGGGCAGAGGTGACAGCACCTTACCCGCTTGCTAAACTGGTGTCACGAAGGAGTGCCTCACCACCGCCCCGCACTCAAGCTCTACTGGCTCCCCTCTACGGAAATCAACAAAATCTTGAGCCCCAAAACCCAGGTCCCTGGTGGCTGGGAGGGGTACCTGCCCTGGGCTGCAGCCAGGGGCTCTCGAATCCGGAGGGAAATCAGGGCAACCCTTCGAGGGTGGGAGGGGGAGGGCCGCGGGTAGCAGAGGAAGGTGGCCCGATTCGGAGCCGCTTTCTCCACGCCACGCCCCGCCACGCCCCCACCCGCCCCGCGTGCTCCGCGCTGGCCACCCCCCTTGGCTCTCTTTAAAAGTTTTCTCTGGCCGGGACACTGGAGTAGCGAGCCATGGCTGTCTGCGTCGGGATGCTGCGCCTCTGGAGGCTGTGCGCCGGCCCACGGGGGGTGCTAGGGACGCGCACCGTCCTCTCTCGGGGTTGGCAGGAAGCAAGGTTGCGGGGCGTCCGTCCCCTCAGGTACGGGGCCCGGGGAAGAGAGGGGCCCGGCCAGTCTCCGGAAGTGGGGGGTGGGGGGTGGTTCCTGCAGGACTTCGTTGGGGGCCGATCCCACCCCGGCTGGGAGGCCTGCAGCTGCTGCACCTCTGGATGGCACTCGGGGGAGTAGGTGCGCCACACCCAGCGCATAGGCAACCAGAAATAACGGCGTAATTGTTGCAGATTGGGACTTGGCTGGTGGCCGGCAGTGACCCTGCGCTGATTCCGGGTTCTGGTGCAGGACTCTAGATTCTTAGGTTCTTGGGCGCGCAGAGCGCCAGGAGCGTGGGCCTTTAGCAGTCTAGCTTGATGGAGGACAGGGGCGCGGCCTTAGCTCTGTCCCCAGGGCACTGCCTCTGAGCTGGACCCCCTTCAGGGATAAACTTGGGGATTTTCAGCCGGGTCTTGCCCATCCCAGGCCACTAAACTCAGCAGTCTCCCCTCTCCTCATTACCTACTGACAAACACTGCTTTCGAGTGTGCTCCTTACTGGGCCTATTTTCCTTTGTCCTCAGTGCAAAATGTGGGGTGGGGGCTAGAAGGTGGAGGGTGCTCCGTGGCCTCTCTAGCAGTGTAATGAGTAGCGCTGCCTGCCCCTCAGATTGCTCATGTCGCTTAAGCAGAGCTGGGCTTCCACTGATGTGTTCAGTGGTGGTGGTGGTTACCTTCTGCCCCTGGGAAGCTTGGGCACCACTGAACCTGTCCCGCCACTCAGTTGGGCAGGGTCTAGGGTCAGGGCCTAGTGGTCTGGGGTCAGGACACAGTTTTGGACACCAGATCTCAGAGTGTAGGCCTGGACCTGGGCCTGGAAAAGGGAGGAGAAGCCCAACGCTCATCTGAGAGAGCTGTTTGGTTTAAAAAATAAAAAATAAAAATTGGGTGGTGGGGGTTCAGGGGAGAGACACACTCTTTTGGCTAAAAGTCCAGGATCACAGTGTTTTGAACTTGCTTTGAGATCACGCTGCCTAATTTTCTGGGGAAACTCAGACTCAAGCCTGGTCAGTAGATGGGGTTCTGGTGCAGAGAGCTGGGCTGTCTCCCGGCTTGGTCCCTCACAACTTCCAAGTGCCTCCCTAGGCAAGCTCAACCGTTGTGCTAACACTTACCTTCCAGGCCCCACCTCTGGATCCCTGGGTGCCCTCTCATACCGAGAGGGCTCTAAGGGCAGTTACCCTCCAAAGTGTACAAGTTTTGTGATGCTAAATTAGTCCATCTCTGGATATCTGGCAACATTTCTGACCTTTTGACTTTGTGTGTGTGTGAGTGTGAACCAAACAGGTCACCCCCCTACTACTGACCTGCCATTTCAGGGTAAGGGCACCAGGCCTCAGAGAAAGTCTGTGTCATGAAAAGACCTATTTGTCTAGAGAGAGAAGACTTCCAAATCTTTTGGCCTAATTCCTCCCCCCCTCCTTCCACTCCCACTTTCCCATTCAGAAACCCTCAGGAGTCTCAATCATTCAACAGACATTCCTCAAACCTATGCCAAAGCCCCTGGTGGGGGCTGTGGCTGTGGACGCCACTGGGCCCAGTCCTCCAGAGACTTGCAGTCTAGTAGGGAAGAACATAAAGCCACGTGACCATGCCTTAGTGTTCCAAGTCTAGTGGTGTGCACGCTCCTGGACTTCTGTCCTTTGCTCGTTCCGATCTGGTCCCCTACAGACCGATTTCTTGCTGACCAACGCCCAGGCCTGTTATTTATTAGATTTCCAGTTTTACCTGTTAGAAGAGATCAAGGTTGCTCTTGAGTTACAGCCCTGGTACTCTGCCTATTTGTTGTATAACCTTGGCTCATGACTTAACCCCTCAGCATGGTGAGTTTGTCACTAATGCTACCTACTTGCTGGATTGACAAAGGTGTGCTCTTCTCAGTCTTTCCTTTGGGGCAGGGCTGGGCCCTGAGAACCTTCCAATGATGTCTGGGTAGGAATTCCAACTGACTTGAAAGTATGAGAGGATCCCCTTCTCGGTGATCTCTTTCTTACACCTGCTTCTCTCTCCTGGCCAGTTGCCGAGATTGTAGTCTCTGCCTAGCCACAAGTTTAGTCCTTCTGGACACTCCTCTCTCCACCAAAGTCAGGGCTGTTCAGAGCCTTTTTCCCCAGAAGGAAGTAAGAAGCTGTCCATTGTCCTCCAGATCTCCTGAACCGCCAGCAACTTCCCGTTGCCACCACATCATCCCCTTCCCCAAGGAAGCCCCTCCTCTGGGGCTTCAGAGAGGCTTGGAGGGAGCAATCCAACACTGTTCCCTTGATGAACCTGAGGTGAACAGGCTTCCTCCAGATCTCTAAAGAGGGCCTCGCTGCATCCATCTAGGGCAGCGATTTTCAGCCAGTGTGCTGCAAGAATTTTTAAAACATGCAATACCTGATTATTCAGTGAGGGGCACTGACCTTTTTCCCCTTAGATCATCAAATGAAAAAATGACAGCAGCCAATACAACAATAGCCATCCGGTGGGGATGAATCAAAATTATACCTATTTTTTGTCAGCTCGGCAAAAAAGATTTTTGGGAGGGATACCGCGGAATTTCAGTAACTAGTGTATGGGTGCTGTGAAAAAAAGTTGAAAAGTGCTCATCTAGGGGGGTGGGAGCACTTAGAGCCAGGAAAGTTGGAGGAAATGGTGATTTGAGCCTCTCAGAATCAGGCGTGATGCTTGGAGCCGGGGTTCCAGGGACTCGGTGCGATGGTTGAGGCAGAGAGTCAGGGGCCTTCACGGACTCCCCGCCAAGGGGGTGGCTGTAATTAGGGGGGCCAGGCTCAGAAACTACGCAATGCTACCCCTATATGAGGGGATTGTATTAAGCCAGGAAGTGTTTTGGATGGGAACCATAGTAATCACACTAAGTCAACTCTTCTCATAATTCCCCAAAGATGATTGACAAGTGATTTGGTAATGATATCCCTGTGCATTATGCAAGGGGGTTCTCCACTCTAAATGGAACGATAGAAAATGAACTATAAGCTTGGCCATTGCAGTCAGTGAGTGGTACACGTTGGTTTTAGTTATCCTTTCCTGCCTTGCACCGAGTAGGTGTACAATCTACTGTGGAGCGTGCGGTGGTGGATACAAACTTGTTTTCACTGAGTTCTTTGCCTTAAAAGACATCTATGGGGAAGTCCATAGACTCAGTGACTTAAGGCAGAAAGGGTGCTGCTACACCATGGATGTCAATCAAAGCAGGAGAGAATTTGATTCGTAGAAATAAGCTTAGGAAAGGTTTCCTCAAGAGGCCTGAACCCATCAGTGATAGGACTGCATTGAGTTTGAAGTATGAAGCATACAGACTTGTATGAAACCTTGCTTATGCTTGAACGCTTGAATCTGGGTATGAAGCCCTCCTCAGCTCCCTGATATTATTTTATCTATTCAACCTACAGACAGAAACTTTAGAGTCAGACAGATCTGGGTTCAAATGAACCGCTTTCTAGCTGGTAGCTTTGGCACTGAAGTTGAACTTGACTTTTCCAATGTCTCCTGTTGTGGTAAGGATTTAATGAGGATGCATGAGAAAATGCTTAGCCCACAGCCTGGTGCCAAGGAGAGCTTCAGCTCACTGCAGCGATAAATTATACAGATGCCACTTGGGAAACAATGGCCTTGCACATTCCTGCAATGACGCAAGGCCCACAGTTTAACAGCCTTGCCAGGAGAGGAGGAGGGACTGGCGCAACTCCCTAAACCAAGGTGGAGCTGCTCGCAGCGCGTGGATGGGAAGGCCTGTGCTTATGCTGAGTGTTAGGATTAAGGGCTACTTTTTCCTTTTTCCTGATTCTTGCTGCACAATCCAAAAGCACTTGACGTCATTGCATTTGTTGAGTTGGCCTTCCTAGGGGAATGTCTAATAAATGATAGGTACCAGCAATCCATCTTGCCAGCTGTCCTCCCTTGCTAAATAAAAAAGCTGTGTTTCCAGCTTATAGAGCATGTTTTTCGATCCTGGTTGGCATGCACGTGGTAGGTCAGATAACCACAGTCCAAGCCCTGCCACTTCTAACTCAGTATGGCTTAGGCAAGTCATTCAACTTTTCTGGGCCTTGGTATCTTTGGAAAATAGACCACTTAGACAAGAAGCATTCTACATTTCTGTAGACATTCTCTGATTCCTAAGGAGACTGGGCTTTGAACCTGATCCCTGAATCCAAGAGGGCTATGGTTGAAGTATGCAGCCTTCATACTTAGGTGAAATGTTACTCTTTGATTCTCCCTCGTCCTCTGGGAGTGATTGCTGGTACCTGCCATTTATCAAGGGTTTTGACCCTAGAAAACTAAGATCTAGACCTTGTATGTAGCTTAGTGATCCCATCCAGGGGCACGTGTCCTGAATCAGCCCCTACTCCTGACTCCTGTGCGCTTTCCCTGAGGGTCCCATCCAAGTGGCCCAAGGGAAAACCTGCAGCATGAATGCCTCCCGATCCCTAGTATTTCAAGCTTTTGAAAATGCCCTCTGTCTTCTTGAGTCTACTGGACTCAATAATTTTCTGTGTGCTTTCTCTACATACTCACTAACACACATTATCCAGCGATTTCATTCTGACTGCTGTAAACGGGAGCTTCCATCAATGCAGAGTACCTTGCTCAAACCTTATTGAAACTCTTACCACTTGGGAGTTCTTTGTATTTTGTGTCTTTTGCAGGCTGTAGACTCCTTTGGGAGGCTATGTTAGGTCGGTGGAAAGATATGGGGCTTTCTAGTATAATAACACAGTAAAATGTACAAATCTTAAATGTACAATTCAGCGAACTTTAACAAAGGTATACACCCATTGCTCAACACTCCAAGATCCAGAACTTGTCCACCACTCCAAAACAGTGCCATTCTACAGAAATATAATGTAAGCCACATATATAATTTAAAGATTTCTAGCAGCCATATTTAAAAAGTAGTAAGAAGTAGGCGACATTAATTTTAATGATATATTTTCTCTAACTTAGTGTAGCCAAAATATCATTTCAGCATGTAATCAACCTTCTAAAAATTGCTAGTAAGCTATTTTACATTCTTTTTTTTTTTCATGAAGTCTTTTAACACTTATAGGCCACCTCAGTTCAGACTAGTGTTCCAGGGCCATCACGTGTGACGAGTGGCTACCGTGTGTGATAGATAGCACCCCTCTAGAGGCTTCTCCCATGCCCGTTTCCAGTCAACTCCCTTCCCCAGCCAGAGGCTACCACTATTCACGTATGATCTCCATAGGTTACTTTTACCTATTCTCGAATTTTAGAGTATATACTCTTGTGCCTGGCCTCCTTTGCTCAGAAACCAGGGGTGCTCTGGGAAGGAGCAATGACCCTGACAAAAATTCATGAAAGTGTGTGTTATACAGTAAACAACTTACGTAGCTTTCTTTGATAACCATGGGGGAAAGGACATGGTCTCAGCTGCCCAATATTTCACCTCTTGCATGTGGCAGTAAAAAGGGAAGCTGAGCGGTGGGGGCCCCAGAATAGGTCTTGCCAATGTTTCAAGCGGCCGCCCCAGCCGGGAGCGATGGGACAGTGTGGCTTCCGTGCCCATGGAACTGGGCAGCCCAGTTACACACCCTGTAGTCCCCAATATGATATACTCTTAAGAACTTCTTTAAATTAAACCTTTTATTTGAAGATACGAACATTCACATGCAGTTGTAAGAAATAATAGAAACGGATCCCGTGTAGCTTTTATCCAGTTTCCCCTAATAGGAACATCTTATAAAACTAAAGCACAGAATTACAGTGAGGGCCCTGGCTGGTGTGGCTCGGTGGCCTGGCAACGGCCTGCAAACCAGAGAGGCAACCCCACATTGATGTTTCTCTCCCTCTCTTTCTCCTTCCATTCCCCTCTCTCTAAGAATAAATCAATTAAAATCTTTTTTAAAAGTTTTTAAACGTTTCCCCAAACTCCTTCCCCAAATCTTTAAGAGTTTTTTAAAAAAAGATTTTATTTATTCTTTAGAGAGAGGGGAAGGGAGGGAGAGAAAGCTCCATGTGTGGGAGATATATGTATCAATCAGTTGTTCTCACACGCACCCGCCCCCTGCAGCCTGGCCCACAACCCAGGCAGGTGCCCTGGCTGGGAGTCGAGCCCAGCACTCAATCCGCTGAGCCGCACCGGCCAGGGATATGTGTGGTTTATTTCACTTGCATAACGTCCTTCAGGTTTCATCGATGTTGTCACAAATGGAGTTTGGCTATTTTTCCCCCTATTTCCCTCCCCCCAAAAATGGATTAAAGTTAGAGAGGGAATTTATTGGCTTTTGACAGTGGAAAGTCCAGAGGTAGGTAAACTTGCACGGCTGTGTCTAGGAACTCAGCTGCCTCCAGATTAAGTTGGCCACTGTGACTCCCTGTTTCTGTCTCTGTCTCCCTCTGTCTCTCCTTTTCTCTCCCTGGTTTTTCTTGTGTTGGCTTTCTTCTTAAGCAGGTTCTCTCCACATGGTTGCTCTTGCAACTATCACCAAAGCAAAGGGTGAGCTTCCCAGTGAGCAAATATGAGTGCCCTATGACCTAGCGTAAACAAAGCAGGAGGCTTTGTGTCGTAAACAAAGCAGGAGGCTTTGTGGCTAGAAATAAGCTTTATTCAAGGCTCGTAGGGTTTGCAAACTGGAAACACAAGGAAGCAATACACAGAGTGTTCTGAAGAATGAAAAGCTAAGGGTCCCTATAGTAAAAATTGAATTCTTGAGAAGAACCAGTCCTGCATTGTTAGCCTCTGGATTGTTCCAAAGTGGTAGTCTTTCAGATATCCAGTGGGCACGTGGACACTCTTTCTTTAGTCCTTCAGGGGGTAACCAGAGGATTATCAATAGGGTATCTATATAAAACTTTAAGTTGCTGGGCTAGTTAAAGCATGAATAGAATCATTTTGCCTTGACTGGTGTGGCTCAGTGGGTTGGACATTGTCCCGCAAAGCCGAAGGTCCCTGGTTGGATTCCCGATTGGGGCGCAAGCCTCGGTTGCAGGTTTGATCCCGGTTGGGGCGTGTACAAGAGGCAACTGATTGATGTTTCTCTCCCTCTCTTTCTTCCTCCTTTCCCCTCTCTCTAAGAAATAAAATAAAAATTAAAAATTAAATATTTTTTTAAAGAATAGAATCATTTCCTCATGCCTCAAGCAGCTTGATTTCGGTAATTCAGCAGCTTGACTGAAGTGACTCCATTTTGTTTCTTCACTTCCTTCCTCATCCTCTACAGTATGCCTGTGAGGTAGGGATTTGGGGGACATAGTCTCTCTTGAGGGGTGTCACGGCGACCACTGGAAACCACCTCAGCGGTTCTTTAGGTTTGTCAACCTGTGGACAGTTGTGGGTGCAGACTCACAGGGTCTTAAAGCCCCTCAAGTCTTGGCTGTTTTCTTCTCAGCACACCCATAGGAACCACCTGGCTTAGGCGGCTCACCACAGCCCTTTGAAAAAGATTGTCTGGGTACTAGATAACGTTCCCTTGAGAATAACCACTGATTCGGTCCCCAAACTTTACAGGTAGGGAAGCTGAGGCCTAGAGAGGATACATCCCGTGTCTACTTTGGATTCCCCTGAGAACAAGGACTTGGATGCAGATGCTGTGCTTGTGACCCTAGGAAACCGGAGGGAGTGGGAGGAGGAGAGAGGGAGAGAAGCCAGTTATTGCGTCAGCTGTGTTATTGAGGTCCTCGCCCCAGGCAACCAGGGTTTTGCTCCCCAGGGCCTCTGAGAAGGCCCAGCTGCCTCCCAGAACTGTCCAGCTACAGAAAGGGAGTGTTGAGGAAGTCCCTGAACAGACAGACCCCTAAGGAACTGTCCCAGCAGCGAAAACAGAGATGCACTAAGGAGACCTGACACGGGACACCAAAAGTGTCTGTGACCGTCACTCACCCAGCCCGCAGTGCAGCTGGGATGAGACCTCAGGCCTCCAACACCAGCCCGGTGCCTGCTTACTCCCTGTAGAGCCTCAGCAGTGCCCCACGGCGGGACTCGTCCTCACCCCCAGCTCTGGTTCTGGAGTCAGGTCAGAGCCACCTCCGCATCGGTTGGCATCACGACCCGCCCTTCTGTGAGATGGCAGGGTTTCCTCTGCTCCCCGCTGCCCTGCACACCTTATTCTTCCCAGACATTCTCCTCCACAAACCATAAACAATGGTTTAGCAGCTGCAAAACTGAATCATCGGGATTGGCCCTCAGGGCCCACACCACCCAGTGGTGGCCCAGAGGTGGCCTAGGAGCCTGGCACCTGGAGCATGCCCTCTCTGATGGGATGCGAACCCCGCCCGCCACACTGCTTCTGGGGCCTGGCTGGGAGCCCAGCAGCTGCTGCCCAGGGTGAGCAAGTGAGCACACGCTGTCCTCAGCATGAGGTACTTGGACTTCTGGAGGCCTTGTATTGTTTTATTTTTTTAATAATTAATACACTTAACTTTTGTAGTACAGTTTTAGTTACAGAATAACTGAGCAGATTGAACTAGCGCTCCTTACACCTACTCCGCCCTGACACAGTTTCCCCTGTTATTAACATCTTGCTTCGGTATTTGCTACAATTAGTGCACTGTCCTTGATCCGTTACTATGGACTATAGTCCTTAGTTTACATTAAGGGTTAGTCCCTGTGTTGGACCAATCTATGTTGTGACAAATGCCCAGGGGCTTTTGTCATCAGGAGGGTGTGGTTCTAGGACAAGGCCGTTGTTCTTACCCCTCTCAGGCAACCTGCCTGTTGGGCCAAAGCCACGCGTGATTTGCCTCGGTTTCCTTTTCCAGCGTGTTTGCACCAAGGCTCCAGGCTGCTGGCACTGAGTGGAAGCTGCAGAGTAGGCTGGAGAAAAGAGCCTTCTCTCTGATTAAGGACACGCAGTCAGGTTCTGGTTTGGATCTCCCAAGGGTGAAGCAGCTCCTAAGTTCAACAACAGTGGTTCCTGGGGAAGGATGGGGTGGGTCTGACAGTTTCGGCAGTGGTCCCTAAGGACCTACCTCCCAGCTGGGTGTGCCAGACCACTGGTGCCGGGGAGGCCTGGCCTGGGGCGGTGGAGCCCACAGTGCCTCTCCCCACAGTTCCGGAGAGGTGGATCACACTGCCACGCTGCCCATCGGAGGCCTTAGCTACGTCCGGGGCTGCACCGAATTTCATCTTATCAGCAAGACCGTGGGAGAGTGCCTGGCTGCCACAGCACAGAGGTCCCCGAACCAAGAGGCCTTGGTCGTCCTCCATGAGGACATCAGGTTGACCTTTGCCCAGCTCAAGGAAGAGGTGGGTCCTGACCTTGAACCCTGCAAGTGGGCAGGCGCTAGCCCCCAGGCTTCCCTTGCTGAGGGGAGCCACAAGGGCAGCACCTGGCTGCAGGGCAGGGTGCTGGGGCTGCCTGGGAACCCCAAGGCATGTCAGGAGATGGGGACAGGGCTGAGGCAGAGGCTGCCCGGATGCCTCCTGCATCAGTTGCTCTGGGAGCACTTACTAACTCTGCATGTTCCATGCCCCACTCCAGATCCACTGAGGCCTTGCATCTAGGTGGTTCTGATGTGAATGCCCGGGCCAAGGGCTGAGGTGGGCATCATGGCCCCTTCCTGCTTGCCCACACCTTATTCCTGTGCCCTATTTCTACCAGGTGGACAAAGCTGCCTCTGGGCTCCTGAGCATTGGCCTTTGCAAGGGCGACCGGCTGGGCATGTGGGGACCGAACTCCTATGCCTGGGTGCTGATGCAGCTGGCCACAGCTCAGGCGGGCATCGTTCTGGTGAGGAGGGGCTGGCCTGGCACAGCTGGGGATGCAGGGGGGCATCAGGAGGGCATCATTCAAAGGAAGCCTGCTGGCCCCTTGGCCTCAGAACCAAACCAGTGCTTGGATGGATATTTGGGTAGCTTTCTCCTGAAGCCACCAAGGAAGTCCAGGGGGGCAGGGTACTACCTCTGTCTACGCCATGTCTCTGTGCCTCCTGAGGGATAGAGGAGCAACGAGAGGGACAGGGTCTGCCCAGGACACTGATGTACCCTTGTAGGTATCTGTGAACCCAGCCTACCAGGCCATGGAGCTGGAGTATGCCCTCAGGAAGGTAGGATCTGTTCCTGATCTGGAACAGGGGGCTTTCCGTTGTCACAGTGGGCTGATGGGGTGGGGAGGGCACGCACAGCCGGGCGACACCCAGAGTTTGTCCTTCCTTAGGCTGTGAGTGGGTGGGAGGAGGAGGAAACCGGGCAGACACAAAGCTGGTATGTGTTGGGGGTGGCGGCACGGCGGTGGCACGTGAGTGGGTCGGTGTGGGTGTGTTAGAGGTGTGCATGTTGTGGGCCAGGGTAGTGGTACGTGTGTGCCGGTGCTCAGTGCACTGAGCCACACCAGCCAGGGCCAGAGAGAGCAACTTTTACTGTGGGCTCTACCGTATCTTCAGTGTGGGGCGCTTTCTGCTGACTGGTTGGGGGGAACTCCCGCTCCACAGGTGGGCTGCAAAGCCCTCGTGTTCCCCAAGCAATTCAAAACCCAGCAATACTACAACATCCTGAAGCAGATCTGTCCAGACTTGGAGAAGGCCCAGCCAGGCGCCTTGAAGTGTCAGAGGTGGGGATGCCCCGGGTTGGGGAGGATACATTATGTGGCATCCTCCGCCCCTACCCACCCCCAGGGAGGAGGCAGGGAGGACGCCCTCCCTCAGTCCCTGACTCCCCACCTTCCCTACCTCCAGGCTCCCAGATCTGACCACACTCATCTCAGTGGATACCCCTCTGCCAGGGACGCTGCTCCTGGAGGATGTGGTGGCGGCCGGAAACACAGAGCAGCACCTGGCCCAGCTCCGGCACACTGAGCAGTTCCTGTCCTGCCATGACCCTATCAACATCCAGTTTACCTCAGTAAGGCAGGGGTCTTCGCGACCCAAGCCCGGGCCAGCCTGCTGACCCCTGCCTGCCCCCGTGACCCTTGCCCGTGAATGAGAACACAACGGATGAGGTCAGGAGTGCGGACACCTCTCCTGGGCCTGGGCCTAGCTATTCTCTCTGCCCCGGAAAGCATCAGCAGCGGGTGTCCTTGTCACATGCCCCCTCCCCTGGCCCTCCTGTCCCCAGCACAGGGGCAGGTGCCCTGTGCCACCATGGGTCACAGCTGGTCGAGCCTGCTCCCGCATTTGGCAGATGGGGAAATTGAGGCCCTTCTCGTGAGCCGCAGAGTCCTCCGAGCCACTTGATGAGACCTTCTCTGCCACATTTCTGGATCTTAACACCTGGCACCGGCGGGCACATGTGGAAAACCTTTGTGAACACCTATTGAATGAATGAATGGATCTGGGGCCACGGCCCTGAGCTCCTAACTCCCAATCCCGTGCTCATCCATGCAGTGGCCCGGGGGGGAAGGAGGTGGGGAGAAAGAGACCGAGTGCTATCTGTTTGTCTCATCAGGGGACAACAGGCAAACCCAAGGGGGCCACCCTTTCCCACTACAACATCGTCAACAACTCCAACTTGCTAGGCAGGCGCTTGAAGATGCACCTGAAGGTGAGGGGGGTGCTGGCTGAGACTTTCTGGCACCCTGCATGGGTGGGGTCTTGCTGGGCTCTCCCTGCTGGCTAGAGGAGCCAGCTGCTGGAGCTTCTGGCTGCAGGACAGACCTAGCCTCCTGCCTCCCTCTCCAGACACCAGTGGAGCCGCGGATAATCCTGTCTGTCCCCCTGTACCACTGCATGGGCTCCGTGCTGGGCACGATGGTGAGCGTGCTACACAGCGTCCCCCTCATCCTGTCTTCTCCGGTCTTTAATGGCAAGCAGGTGCTGGAGGCCATCAGCAGAGAAAGGTGGGCATCGGTGGGCAGCTCTGCCTGCGGGCTCATGACACCCTCCTATTCCTCCTCACTCCTGGGACCTGGTCCCTCTCCAGGACGTCTCCTCCCCCTGGCCAGGAGAAACGGAAACAGGGTAGTGGGGGACCCCAGGAGAGCACCAGTTCCTTTTCCCAAAGAATTTCTCCTGCCCATTTCCCACGGTTGCAGCCTTGGCCCTTACGACAGGTTCAAGGTGGGGTGGGTGAGAAGAGGGAGTTCCGTTTGACTTCCAGACCTAATCTCGAGATGCCCTCCTTATGCAGAGGCACCTCTGTGTATGGCACCCCCACAATGTACGTGGACATTCTGAACCAGCCAGACTTCTCCAGTTACGACATCTCAACCATGAGTGCAGGTGGGATGGGGCCGAGGGTGGCCAGGCCAGGGTGGGCCCGGGTGAGCTAGGTATACACTCAGCCCTTTATTTAGGGGGCAGGAAGGTCAATGTAGGAATGCGGATGGGAGGGAGGCAAATTCCCGGCCCAAGTGTAGGAACAGGTCCAGGGTCAGGGAAGACAGGGAATGTTCTTCCCTGGAAAGACCTGCAGGTGAAAGGGGTCTACTGGGGCCTGGAGAAGGTGGGAACCGCGTCAGCCTCTCTCTCATTCAGGGGTCATTGCTGGGTCCCCTGTGCCCCCAGAACTGATCCACGCCATCGTGAACAAGCTGAACACAAAAGACCTGGTGGTGAGTGAGGGCTGGGGCTGGGGGCGGGAGGCAGGCCAGCCCGGGATAAGAACAGAGGAACAGGAGTGAGGATGAGCCCAGGCCAGTCTCCAGGGTAGACCCTCTTGGCCCACCTTCCTTCCAGAAAGCAGACGTGAGAAAATGCAGTCTGGCCTCATCTGCAGCTGGCAAGTCAAGGAGATAGTGAACAACAGGGAGTAAATATTATACATACACAAATTTATACTTATAGAAATCTGGGGGAGAAATGCAACATGGGGGATATTTGGCAAAGCACCAGTATCCTGCTAGAGCACCGTGGCAGGAAGGGGCTGGCAGAGTTGGAGTATAGGCTTACAACCCTTTCTGGAAACAAGGGGCAGGGCAGGGATCTGATGTTTGTTTCCAAACGGAAGGGTCAGGGGAGCAGACGGAAGGGTGGCCATCCTGATGACCACCCAGTTCTGGTTCTGAAGGACTTGGGGGTCTTGGCAGCAACTTCTTTGAGAGGAACCACGGTGGGGGAGCCAGGTGTGACGGAGCCCTCACTGCCAGGTGGAGGTGGTGGAGCTGGGCCCCTGCTGGAGTCCCGAGTCCCCTGGCCAGGACGTGTCTAGGTGTGGACAGCTCTGTGCATCAGCAGAGGCTGTGGAAGAAGGTGGGGTCAGAGGTGGGGAGGTCAGCAGTTTCTCCAACAGAAGGCAGAGCCCAGTCACCGGGACTGGCTGGGTCAGGACCTGCGGTGAGGTGAGGGTCACTGCCAGGGACGCAACAACCCAGGTGATGTTGGAGAGAGTGGTGGGAGCCCTGGGCAGTGTCATCTTCCCCTTTAGAAGGGGGCCCCAGTCGTCCCCTCTTCTCCCTGCAAAACTGGAGGGTCTGCATGGCACCCTGTGGGGAAGGGGTGCCCTGGGGCACCCTCCTCACTTGCCAGAATCTCCACAGAGGGGAATGAGGACCCGCCTGCCTTGTTCCCACCTGTTTAATGGCGGCTGGCTTTCTTGGACCTCTTAGTGGGAAACTTGCAGCTGCGGAAGGCGTCCGTGTCGCGGATGTGCTGGCCCCTGAACTTGGCGGGTGAGGCACAAGTGCCATCTGGGCGGGAAGTCTTGGCTTCCAGCCACCTGGAAAGACAGAAAGATGCCGTGATGGGTGAAGGGACAAGGCCACCATGGGGCCGGGACCGACTTGGCCCCGGGGTAATCTGGGAACCATCATCTTCATTTACAAATGTAGGAACTCGCAGAGCCCCACGCCCATCAGATAGCAGATGCAGGACAGGTGCCCAGGACATCGTAGTGCAGGGCCAGCAGGGCGGGTTCTAGGGATGGCATAGGGGCGTGCTCACCTCCGGAGGCCCCGGAGCTGGCAGGTACACTTCCAGGGGTTGTTGGTGAGAGTGAGGGTCTCCAGGTTGTCAAAGGGGAAGTTGGAGGGCAGCTGGTTCAGGCGGTTGTTCTCCAGATGGACGGTTTTCAGCGTGGTCACACCCAGGAAGGCACCGTCGGAGAACTGGGGAGTAAGGTGGGCCTGAGCGAGCACCCTCGGCCCAGCATCCAGCCCCTCCCAGCTCTGTGGCCCCTGAGGGGCAGGGTCCTTCCCTGGACGTGAGTGGCAGCTCCTTGAGGAGTGCAACAATGTGACGAAGTTGTCTCTGATGATTTAATACACACCACGTTTTTTGAGATGGCTAGTGTTGTTTCCAATCTGCAGATGGGAGGGAAAAGCGAAGTCCCTCGCCCAGGGTCACACTAGGGAGTACACAGTAGCTGCGGGGCCACACCCAGCTCCTCTGCCCCTGGCACTGCACTTTCCGCACAAACACTGCCCCTGGGGAGGCAGCCAGAGTTTGGCCCCAGCGGCCCGAGCTGGCACATGGTGAAGCCGGTCAGTGTTTGGTGGGGTGGGCAGGGGGCCCAGGCTCCCCACAGCCCCAAGGTTCTGGGACTTCCCCCAGCTCTGTCCTCACTGCTCCCTCACCGCCTGCCAGGAGCTATTTGTGGAGCCTCCTTGGAGGAGCCTCTGGCCGGGTTTGGACAGCGCCAGAGGAAACCTTCTATTGGTGCCCACATCTTGGCCCAGGCGCCACAGATCCTGCCTGGCCTCCCCTGCCCCAGATCAGTCCCTGTTGCCCCTGCTCTGCTGCGTCCAGAAAGGCTGCTCTGGCCCTGGGGGTAGGGGGCAGAGGGGACTCTGACTTCAGCCAGGCTATGGAAAGGCAGGCTCCATCCATGTAGACAAAAGTTGGCTGCCTACAAGGTATGATTTTGTCCTCATCTCCACACCCATGGCCGGGGGCAGGGGGCGGGGAGGTCTCTGGTAACTGGACTGTTCCGATGACTGTCTCCCCGACCTTGCCCCAGTGCCTGCCCAACCCTCCTGGCTGAAACCCTTGTGCCAGAGCAATTTTTCCAGCTCCAAGAAGAGATTCCACCCAGACCCAAGGCAGCACCATCTGGCTAGGTGCTGAACATCACAAGGGAGGAAGGACTCAATGAGGCTGCAGCCAGGAGATGGGTCTGGGGATTGGAGTGGGCAAAGGGCCGTCAGCAGCCTGGGGGACAGTGAGGCACATGTAGTCTTCCCTGTTGGGAGACACCTGGGGACCTGTGCCAAAGGTTGACAGTGATCTGTGGTTCTTGCCTTTGCCCTTCATAGAGTTCTTGGGTGCCATGCCTGCAATCTGGGGGAGCCTCTGGTCCCTGGTTCCCATTCAGTTGAAATGGACCCGAGAATGCAATGGAATATGTGTGTGGAGGGGGCATGGGGGTATGCGGGTGGAATCCACCAGGGCCTCTGGGGGCATGGAGGAGGTCTTCCTCCGGTATTTACTCCCCCTCACTCCCCAGCCCCCCCACCCCATAGCACACATGCACACCCCCTTCCAAGAACAGGGGTCTCTTTGTGGGCCTGATCTGCCCAGCTCCTCTGGAAGTCTCCTCAATAAACAAACCTTCCTTTATGGGGTGGTAGGTTTACTGGAGACGGGAAAAACAGCAGAGGAGGGGCAGAAGGCCCAACAGGAAGAGGTGGCCGCTGCCCACAGCAGGGGATTTGGGAGCATTGGACATGCCTCCCAGGGGCCATCGGTGGGGCCAGAGCAGCTCCAGCTGCACTTATAAGTCGAAATGCTAGGAGAGCATTGGTTGAGACTAGGGACGGGGGCAGCAGGGCAGGGTGGGGATGTGACAAGGTAAGGGACAGAGCTCCTCACCCTGGAGACAGCCAGAGGGACAGAGGCAATTTTAGGGGAGTGGGAGTGGTGCCCAGCTGTGGCCCTGGGCTCCTGGGCCTGGAGACAGAGAAGAAGGAGCCAGGGCAGAACTCTGCAGCCAGGAGCTCACCTTCTCCAGGTTGGTGTTGTCCAGCCAGAGGGTCTCCAGGTATCTGCCAAAGGACTGGAAGGCGTTGTCCGGGATGGTCTTCAGGGGATTGTGGGACAGCTTCAGCTCCTCCACCACCCGCAGCTTGCTCAGCGCCGCCGAGGGGTAGCTGGACAGCTGGTTCTTGTCCAGGTGGAACTTGGCGAGGTTCTCCACGTCATCTAGAGCCCCTGGCTGCAGGGAGCTGAGCGCGTTTTCCGACAGGTAGAGCCAGCGCAGGTCCTTGGCGCCCTGGAAGGCGCCTGCGCGCAGCTCCCGGATCTTGTTGTTGTTAAGTTGCAGGATGAAGAGGTTGACCAGCGGAGAGAGCAGCCCCCGGGGCAGCTCGGTCACCTTGTTGTGGTCCAGGTAGAGGTAGGTGAGCTCGGTCAGGTCGTCGAAGGCGCCGGCGCGCAGCACGCGGATGTCGTTGTGGGACAGGTACAGGTAGATGAGCTGCTTGAGGCCGCGGAAGGCGCCGGCGCTCACCTCGCGGATCTGGCAGTGCTGCAGGTGCAGCGACACGAGGTTGGGCATGCCCCGAAACGAGTTCGCAGCCAGCACCGGGAAGTTGTTGCGCTGTAGGTTGAGCAGTTTGGTCTTCTCCGATACCTTGGGGATCTTCTGCAGTCCCACCTTGTCGCAGATGACGTGCTGCAGGTCGCCGTGGCAGTGGCAGTTCTGGGGGCAGGCGGCCAGCGCCGGCAGCAGGCCGGCCAGGAGGCCGAGGCTGAGCAAGAGGACAGGGCAGGCCGTGGCCATGGCCGGACGCCTGGGGCCGGGCCGGGGGCAGCGCCGCGACGACAGCGGGACACGGGCAGCGGGAAGTCCTCGGCGCTCGGGGCTCCCGCCCTATTTATACGGTGGCCCTGACCGCAGCCGGCAGCGGGAGCCAGCTCCTACGTGGAGCGTCGAGGCCACCGGGCTCCACTCCCTCCCGCCGGTGACGCCCCCCGCCCTCCACTGGGAGGGGCGGGCCCCTGGCTCAGCTGGCAGCCCCACGGGGCTGGGACCGCGGCCCTCGCCTCATCCTCCGCTCTCGGGCCCCGCTTCCTTCCCGACCTCCTAGCTCCTTTCCCCATGCTTTAGGGCGGGGAGGGGGTGGCTAGGGGGGAGGCTTCGAGCCCAGCGATTACGCTGCAGGGGTGGAGGCGGTCCGTGAACCTATTTGTTTGCTCAAGTTCGAGCCTCCATGCCGCGCTCCCCCCCACCCCCGCCCCCAGACACGCTGGGCCGGGTGCCCTGGACCCGGCGAAGGAGGAAGCGGGGCCGGACAGTCGGACGCGAGTCTCGCCGCGGTTGGCCAGCCCGCGGCGCTTTAATGGGGCTCTTGTGCGGCGCCGGCCGAGCGAGCGAGCCGCCCTGGCGTCGGGCTCCCCCTTCTGGCTGGACTCGCCGCCAGCCCCAGGGAGATGGG
>PVJI01021325.1:0-27294 GCA_004026765.1 Micronycteris hirsuta
GATTCATTTGCTAAACACACTAGCTTCCCCAATTATTATTCTGACTAAAAAACATATATAAATGTATTATACATAGAAGCATGACCAAAAATACAAAATACTGTCAGGGATTATCTTTTTCATCCCAAATAGGAGCAGTATCTCCAGTGCTTTTGATTGGCATTTTGAAATGTGCTTGTGAATAAAACAGAAAGAAAATGGCATGACTCACATTCAAATGCCCACACAGAGATAATAATAGAAGCAATGTGTTATGGGTCATTGAGGAAGGCAATCCCATCTGAATGTCTGTTCCTGAGGATGCTAAGAGTGGAGTGAATATTCTTCTGCACCATATAACCTAGACTGGAGGAAGAATTGATGAATGATGATTGATTGAATACAAAAAAGCTGAGCAACAGGGAGGGGAAGACAGAAGGGAAAAAGATAAATACAGAAATTGTTCAAGTATCTTTAGTATTGTGATAAATTCAAAGCCCCCAGAATCCTGAACTTGATCTGCGCATCCCTCTATGATTGTGTTCCCTCCTGTGCCCTAGGTTTTAAAAAGATAATGAAATTATAGTGACTGTAGACAAATGTTAAGGAGGTAAGGGTTTTGTCTTTGTTTTTTCCATGACTAGGAAAAGTGCATCTTCCTAAGCTTTGTAAAACAGGTGAATGTCAGCTGTAGGATGAAAGATTAGCATTGAAGGAAATTCCTCAACCTTGCTCAGAAGACACAGTCTGTGCTGCCAAGCAGTCATCAGAAACAAAATGACCCTTTTGAAGTTATGTTTGCAAGAAAGGTTGAGTTTGAGAGTGGTAAATAAAAGTATTGTGTCTCTTACATTCTCTCTCCCACGCCACGCAATCCACTTCTTATCCTCCTTTCTTATCAGCAATAAACTGAATTGATTTATAAATGCTTCTGTATCTCACAGATCACCTGGAAAAGTAAAGTTTTTTAAGAAATTTTTCACATTCAGAGTACAAAAAGGATAGGCCAGTATGTATGCACTATAGTTATATATAAAATCATCTGATCGTTACCTATATTTTTAGTAAGAAGTGAAGGAGGAATAGTGTACAGCATAAGTTTGAGGTTAGTAAATATGGTTTGTACATCACTGGGAGAGAAAGGGTCAAGTGTAGTTATCACAATAATTATTTGAAGCATAGGAAGGATTTTGTTAGATAACCCTTTTTTCATCAATAAGCACATGCACACACAAACATACATAGGCATGATTTTATGGGATAAATTAGTTCAATGGGATTTTACATTTTTATCACTATTTTTTAAATTTTTATATTTTACTGTATTTTTTCTATTACCACTTACCTCCATTATACTCTCTTCCACTTCTACCCACTTCCCTCCCCTGCAATCACCACACTGTTGTCCACGTTCATGAGTCCTTTTTCTCTTTTGCTCAGTCCCTCTGCCCCTTAACCACAGCACCCCTAAAGCTGTCAGCCCGCTCTCTATCTACTAGTCTGCCTCTGCTGTGCTTGTGAATGAAGTTTGTTCATTTAGATTTTACATGTGAGTGAAACTGTGGTATGTGTCTTTCTCTGACTGGCTTATTTCACTTAGCATGATGTTCTCCAGGTCCATCCATGATGTCACAAAAGATGATTTTTATTATTAAATAAATTTTATTGTTATTCTATTACAGTTGTCCCAATTTCCCCCCATCTTTGCTCTCTTCTGCCCATCCCATCCCCACTCCCACAGTTAATTCCCACACTGTTGTCCAAATCTGTGGGTCACAGACATGGAAACATGGAACAGACAGAAAGTGACTAGAGGGGAGGAGGAAGGGAGACAATGGTGGAAAGAAGGAGAAGAGACTAGACACAAAATACACACATAAAAGGTAACTTTTTAAAAACAGAATAGTATTCCGTTGTGTACATGTACCAAAGTTTTTTATCCATGCATCTACTGATGAACACTTGGGGTGCTTCCAAATATTGGTGATTGTTGATAACACTTCAGTGAACACAGGGGTGCATATATTCTTTGAATAAATTTTAGATTTCTTTGGGTATATTCCCAGAAGTGGAATTGTAGGGTCATAATGCAGCTCCATTTTTAATTTTGGAGATAATTCCACACTGCTTTCTATAGGGCTACAATAGTCTGCCTTCCCAACAACAGTGTAGAAGTGGCCCCATTCTGTACATCCATGCAAGCATCCGTTGTTTGTTGACTTATTGATGATAGCCATTCTAAACAGTATGAGGTGATATCTTGTTGCTGTTCTAATTTCAATTTTTCTGATGGTTAGTGATGTCAGACATCTTTTCAATATATCTATTGGTCATCTGTATGCCTTCCTTGGAGAAGTGCCTATTCAGGTCCTTTCCCCATTTTTTATTTGGATTTTTTATTTTTTTGGTGTTGAATTTTAGGAGCTCTTCATAAATTTTGGATTTTAACCCCTTATCAGATATCAGCAAACATATTCTCCCACTCAGTGTCTTTTTTGTTTTGTTGATGGTTTTCTTTTGCTGTGAAAAAAACATTTTAGTCTGATATAGTCCCATTTATTTATTTTTTTCTTTTGCTTCCTTGCTTAAGGTATATCAGAAAAAATTATTGCTATGAGTAATGTCCAAGGTTTTACTGCCTATGTTTTCTTCTAAGAGTTTTATGGTTTTGGGTCTAACATTTAAGTTCTTAATCCATTTTGAATTTATTCTTGTATGTGGTTTAAGAGGTGATCTAGTTTCATTTTCTGCATGTATCAGTCCAATTCCCCAACACTGTTCATTGAATAAACTGTCTTTAGCCCATTGTATGTGATTGCTTCCTCTGTCAAATATTGATTGATTATAAAGGTGTGGGTTTATTTCTGTACATTCTGCTCTGTTCCATTGATCTATGTGTCTGTTTTTATGTTAGCACTATGCTGTTTTGATTACTATGTCCTTATAATACAGTTTGATATTAGGTGGCATGATTCATCCACCTTGTTATTCGTTCTTAAGATGGTTGTTGGGGCCTTTTCTTGTTCCTTTTAAATGTTTGAAATCTTTGTTCTGGTTCTGTGAAATATGTCATTGGTATCTTGATAGAAATTACATTGAATCTATGGATTACTATGGGTAGTATGGACATTTTAATGATGTTAATTCTGCTTATCCATAAACATGGTATGTGCTTCCACTTCCTTGTATCTTCTCCAATTTCTTTCTTTGGTGTCTGATAATTTTCCAAATACATGTCTTCTAAATCCTTGATTAGATTTATTCCTAGGTATTTTTTTCTTTCTGAAGCAATTGTGAATGGAATTCTTTTCTTAATCGCCATCTTCTTCCCATTCTTAAAGAAAACACTTAAAGTTTTTGCCCATTGACTATGATGCTGGCAGTGGGTTTGTCATATATGGCCTTTATTATACTAAAGTATGTTCCCTCTATTCCTACTTTGCTGAGGATTTTTATTATAAATGGGTGCTGGATTTTATCAAATGCTTTTTCTGCATCTATTGATATTATTATGTGGTTTTTACTCTTTTTATGTGGTTTTTCACATTTATTGATTTGCTCGTCCAAACTTGCACCCCTGGAAGGAATCCCAATATATTATGGTGTATGATCTTTTTTGATGTATTGCTGTATTTGGGTTGCTAATATTTTGTAGAGGATTTGAGCATATATGTTCATCATGGATATTGGCCTATAATTTCCATTTTGTAGTGTCTTTATCTGGTTTTGGAATTAGGATAATAATAGCTTTGTAAAATGAGTTTGGAAACCTTCCTTCCTCTTGAATTTTATGAAAAAGTTTGAAAAGGAGAGGTGCTAACTCTTCTCAGAGCATTTAGTAAAATTCACGTATGAAGCCATGGTGTCCAGGGCTTTTATTTTGGGGAATTTTTTTTTTATTACTGCTTCAATTTCACTAGGCACAATCTGTCTCTTTGGATTCTCTGACTCTTCTTGATTTAGTTTTGGAAGATTGTATGTTTCTAGGAATTTATCCATTTCATCCAGGTTGTCCATTTTTTTTGTTTGCATATAGTTCATATGTGAACTATATGCAAACACATTGGGTATAATATTTTCTTAAAATCCATTATATTTCTTTAGTGTCAGTTGTTATTTCTCCTCTTTAATTTTTGATTTTCTTCATTTAGATCCTCTCTGTATTTTTGTGTGTTTTTTTTTTTAAATAGGGGAGCTCAATGCACAAGAATCTATTTTTCTCAATGAGTCTGGTTAAAGGTTTGTTAAATTTGATTATCTTTTCAAAGAACGATCTCATGAATTCATTGATCTCCTGTACAATTTTTTAGACTCTATTTTGTCTGTTTCTGCTATGATCTTTTTTTCCTTTCTTCTACTCAGTTTAGGCTTATTTGTTGTGGTTTTTCAAGTTTCTTTCAGTGTAAAGTTAGATTGTTTACTTGAGCTTTTTCTTGTTTCTTGAGATAGGCCTGTAATGCTATGAATTTCCCTTTTAGTATTGCTTTCCCTGCATCCACAGATTTGGGGTTGTTGTGAATATATTTTCATTTGTTTAAAGTTATCTTTCAACTTCTGCCTGGACTTCATTGTTGACCCACTCACTGTTTAATAACATTTTAATTAGCTTCCAAGTCTTTATGCATTTTTCTTATGATTGTGATTCATTTCTAGTTTCATAGCATTATGGTCAGAGAAAATGCTTGATATGATTTCAATCGTCTTAAATTTGTTGATATTTGTTTTGTGTCCTAACATGGTCTATCTCAGAAAACATTCTGTGTGCACCTGAAAAGTATGTATATTCTACTGCTTTGGGGTGAAATGTCCTGTAGATATCAAGTAAATCCATTTGATCTTGGGTGTCATTTAAGGCCACTGTCTCCTTCTTGATTTTCTGCCTGGAAGATCTATCCATTGAAGTAATGAGGTATTAAAATCCCCAGCTATGATTGTGTTTTTGTCATTTTTTACCTTTATGTCCATCAAGATTTGCTTTATATATGTAGGTGGTCCTATGTTGGGATCATAAATGTTTATTAAAGTAATAGCCTCTTGTTGGATCATTCCCTTTATTCTTATGTAGTATCCTTCTCTGTCACTTACTATAGCCCTGGTTTTAAAGTCTATTTTGTCAGATATAAGTATTGCCACTCCTGCATTTTTTTTCCATTTGTATGAAATATATTTTCCATCCCTTTCCTTTTAGTCTGTGTGTATCTTTTGGATGTGGGTCTCTTGGAGACAGCACATATATGGGTCTTGTTTACTTATCCATTTAGCTACCCTGTGTTTTGATTGGAGCATTTAAACCATTTACGTTTAAAGTGATTCTCTCCATGTAGCTCTCATCTGCTCTGCCTTCCCTCTGTAGGAGCCCAGGGCAAATGGCTGAAAACAAAATTTTGTGTGTGACCCTTAAACAGCCTCTCTGCATTTTTCATTGTCTCTTCCTGGGGGACAGAATCCCCACTACTTTTCACAGCTGGATATTAGTTTTTTTTTCCTGGTTCTGGTGATCTAAGCTGGGTGGTAGCCTTGTGGTTTAGACTTCACAGTTCTCAGAGGGCACTCTCCTGACTGCTGAAATATCCCTCTGGAACTTCAGCTTCCACATGTGAGAGTCTAGCCAGCCCTCTCACAACTCTGTACTTCCTACCAGTCTCGATGTAGTGATGTGGTTTCTTCCATAAGTTCTTGGTTATAAGGCTTCTTCCCAGCTGGTGTTCAGATGGGCATTCAGGATGATTTTTATATAACTTAGTAGCATTTCCAGTTTAGTCCTGGGAGGATGTCAGTGTAGCTTCCACTTACTCTACCACCATCTTGGATGTCTAGGATTTTAAAATTTGATGGTGCGTTCATCCTGCTTAAGAGTTAAGTGCCCCTGACTATATTAAACTTACCATTAAGCCTTTATATAATGACTTCTATATGAATAATTAATGTTATCAGGCATTTTTAAATATGCATATAGTACATTTAATAATCAAGTGTTTATAATTCAATCTTTATGCCTTGGAGCAGAACTTTGGGGAACAGACAAGATGTCACAATAAAACAATAATGTGAGTTTTTTACAGGCTAAAAAAGGAGAGTTTCACTAAGTTTTGTGGTATACTAAAGATGGACACTTGGTGTCCATCTTTAAGTTTCTTATACCAAGATATCTCTATTTTATATTCTTATGTTTTGTTGCTAATAAAGATATATTGTATTGTTCTTTCACAGGAGGCTTGCATTTTTTTTAAGCTGGGGTTGCCTCCATGTCTCCATGTCTCCATTTACTGGGGCTACCTCCATGTCTCTAGTGATCCAGAGAAGTTCCAGCACATTTTGTGAGTAGTCAACACCAATGCTCATGGCTGGTGGAAAATAGAATTTGCCATCACAGCAATTAAGGCTGTGGGGCAAAAATATGCTTATGTGGTGTTGAAGAAAGCATACATTGACCTCACCAATAGGACAGGAGAGCTCACTGAGGATGAAGTGGGAGGTGTGATCACCATTATGCAGATCCATGACAGCACAGTATTGCAGACTGGTTCTTGAACAGACAGAAGGATATGAAGGAAAGAAAATACAACCAGGTCCTGCCCAATGGTCTACAACATCTGGAATATTCATGTCAAGGCCCACACATTAAGACCATGGCTCAGGTTTGCACTGTGTGTGTGTTCAAAAAGAAATAAATCTTTAGGACTTGTCTGTTAATAGACCTCATAGACACACACAAAAAAATGATGCTGAATCAACATGATAACATGAGTTTGGCTTAGGTTCATGAGTTATGGACTCTTAGAGTGGACTGGTTGGAAACCAGAAAATAGGCCTTTTGAATAGATAGTCTAAAAGACATGATCGCACCTTTCTTTTGGCAGGAGAGGTGGTTCATACTGTCACACAAGAAATGAGCCTTAATACCAGCTTTAAGAGTGATAGGGAAACTAAAATATTAAAGATTTTAGCCTTAGTTGACAGGATTAAGTGATTAACACATATAGAAAGTTCTTATTCCAGGAACTGGAATGCATGACCTGCCACTCCCGAAGGTCCACAAGCAATATATCCTTTGTGCTCCAGGCCATCTGCAAGCTGTGGAGCTGGTGTCTGAGCCACTGTGTTCCAGGGAGGAAACACCTGTGATGCAGATAAAGAATTGCTGATCAAAAAATAAAGAAATACCAGGAAAAATGCCTACAAGAAATCATTATTATTTACTTTCTTTGACTAAGTGTCCATCTTTAGTATACCATAAAACTTAGCAGAACTCTGCAACTTTCATCCAATTAAACTTTTTCAAAACCCTTACCTAAACTTTCTTCTTTTTATAAAAAAGTTGGTTTAAAGTGAGATGCTAAAGGCAGTTATTGAGGGTTCATAATTCACTGCCTTCGCAGATCATCAGCTCTCTGAATAAAACATCCATAAAGACAATTCTCGTCTCTAGTTACTGGTTCTCTCAGACAGGCATCATGAACACCGGCTTTTCTGGTTTCAACAGTATTGTGCCATCCATGATATTCTGCTGTATTCTATCTCAGTATTTCTTTTTGTATGCAGAAATTTAGACAAATCACTCTGAGATAATCATCATTGTGACAATAATATCAGTGTGGCCTGGCTAAACATTTTACTATGGTTTTGAAATGTCATATTTTACTTTCTTTCTCCTGATCCAGTATTAACATATTTAAGTGTAAAGTGAGTAAACTGGCAACAGTTTATTAAACATTTTTTAAAAATATTGAGTGACATTTTTAAATATTACCCTGGTCTTCTCTATTCTAGATTAAACAATTGGAAATGGTGTTAAACTTTAACAGGCATTACATTTCCTGGTTAATATTTTTTTTTACAGTACTTATACAACTCTTCTGCAACCTCATTAAAGAAGTAAACCTATTTTGATCAACAAACCCAGATGGAGATTCATTCTACAGAATACATGACTGGTACTCCTGGAAACTTGTCAAGGTCATTGAAAACATGAACACTTGGAGGAACTATCACAGCCTAGAAGAGCTAGGATGACAATGATATAATGGAATGTGGTGTCCTAAATGTGACGTTGAAATATTAAAAAATAGACATTAAAGGGAAAACTAATGAAACTCAAATAATATGTAGTTTAGTTTTAAAAAGTCCACCCAGCACCCAAAAGTTACTTAAAGTTAACGTTAGTCGCCTCACTCCCCGAGGTTAAGAGAAGTTCACATATCCTCAGAGACCTATTTTGTTTCGATGCAGCAGAACATGTGTCTCATATCATTAAATGTCTAAAATCTTAAAATGCAAGAAATTTGGTGAGATATCTTTACTATGGCTTGATTATAATGTTGTAGTTCTTTGTTTAGTAGTCATCCCTATTTGTATAATCACATTAAATTTCAAATTTGATTTTAAAAAAAGAAGTAAATATATTTTTTCAAAGTAGTATTTTGCCTGATTCTAAGCTCTGTGCTTTACTTCAATGAGGCTTCAGACAATTGAGAAAAATTTGACAAACTAGGGATTTAGGACATTTAATTTATAATAACTGCCCCATTACACAGTTTCCAAGTTATGAACAAAGTATTTTCTCCCATTTTCAGGTTGAGTAATTTAGTCAGAGACAAGTACAGCACCTTGACCACACCTAGCTACATGCTGCACTTTAGCATGGCTATAAGGATAATGGAGAAAGAAAACGAAACCTGAGAACTTATGGTTTTCTAAAGGTCATGGCTAATTGATAAAGACAAAACAAAATCAGAAACAAAATTCCAGAAATATTAAGATTGAGAGGTCATAGAGGACAATTAAAAGACAGTATTACACAAAATGTAGAGAAGAGGAAAGACCATGCCCTTTATTATTGAAAATCCCCAAATCCAAGAAAACTCGATGGCTAGGCTTCTACCTTTTTTCTTCAGTTATTCCAGCTGTGCATTGATTGTTGTCATATGACATGAAAGGCTGCAAGTTTATAACAGCTTTACCTTGCACCTGTTCACGTGGAAATTACTGACCAAATGAAATCCCATATTTTGCATGCTTATGTGTCTTTGTGTAAGATGTTGCCAGATGTTAACTCTCATTCTTCCTTACAAGACAAATATAAAATATTTAACTTATTTTACATAATGCTAAATGAACCAGAATTAATCAAACTAACAAATCATTATGTTTCAAATTTTTACAGGCCAGGGAGAAGTATCAATGAATAATAACAACAACAATAATAATGATTTTAATGCAATAATTAAAAAGCTATAGAGACATTACTTTGCCATTGAACTAAGAGAAAGACCAAAGAGTTCAGTGATTTTCCCTGAATTTTATCTATCTTGAAAGGCAGGTTCTCACTTTCATTTAGAATATCCAGTTGTTGGATAGACTGTAAGTAAATTTTGTAGAAAATAACTGGGAGAATAACAGAGTTCACTTGTAAGAAAACTTAGAGCATAATTTAGAAGGAGGATTTATAAACAAGGAGAAAGGTTTACAATAAATAGATGATATATGGAAGGACTCAGATTTGTTTGTTTTTAAATTATTGCTTCTTATGATAAGCAGAGAGTTAAATATTTCTGGATTCTTGTTGCTATTGGATAATTTTAAAGTAAATATTTCATTTTGTTTCTTCTTCATTATACCTATTTTAAAATTGTGTCCATGGCCCTGACCCGTGTGGCTCAGTTGGTGGTGTATGGCTCAGGTAAGGGTAAGGCCACCGGTTTGATTCCAGCAGGTGCTTGAGTTATGTATGTGTTTGGTCCTTGGTCAGGCACATATGGGAAGAAACCAATCGATGGTTCTCTCACGTCGATGTTTTTCTCCCTCTTTCTCCTTCCCTTTATTTCTCCCTAAAAATAAATACATTAATTCTAAAAAAAAAGAAAGATTTTGTAAAAAAAACAGATTTCATTCTACTTGCTCTTCTACACTTGACCTTGACATTTTTCCTATTGCTTTTGTGTAATTGTTTGGTAGAGGAAAGTGTTCTAGACCCCTTCCAAAATCCAGACCAGTCTGCGAGTCACTCCCCTCTAACTGAATGTAGCAGAAGTACCTCTTCATGACTTCTGAGAGGAGGCCATTTATGGTCATTACAGGGAACCAGCACTCAGAGCCCACGTGCCTGAGGAAACGTACACAAACCCTTCCTGAGAGAATGCACAGAGACCCTGAGACTACATAGAGAGCGATGCCTTACCACTCACAAATACTCTAGGCCCTTTCCTTTCGGTCCTGACCACAGCCTCGTTACAACCCCATAAGACACCAGGAAACAGTGCTCTTGAGTTGAATCTTTCCAAATTCTTGACGCAAAGACTGCTGCTGTTTTAAGCTTCTACATTCGGGTACCTGCAATAGAGTTCATCTTTCCGAATTGACCTTCAGAAAAATGGAGAGGTCTAATGCCAGGGTAGAGATGATATGAGTTTGCATTTGAAATTTCTCAAAATTTTAACTTTTTTAAAAATTGTAATACATTTAGCTACTTACTTTGACAATAGTTTTATATGCTTTTGTGATGAAATTGCAACTATTTAACAAATAGATTTAATTTTGTGTTAAAGAATGATGTTAAATATGTCATGCATTGACTGTGGTTTTCTTTATACTTATAGATCATACGGTGGTAGAGCTGAGAATGAATTAAGTGAGATGATATTCTTACAGCATTACTGACTAACACATTCTGATATTATGTTAACTTATCAACAAGGAAAATAAATATAGTTACTGAAAACTGTAATAACAGCTTTTATTCTAAAAAGATAACAAGATATGATATTGATAACCCAGGCCTTCATGGGACACATAGTCTGTCCTGAGAAAAATATTAGTTATATATGCTATTATATATTTAGTGTGTTATTAATTTAATGCCTAACTTGTGTTACTATGTACAATATATTGCATATATTATATATACTCTATAACATAAATATACATTGCATACACTATACAGCATATATTATGTTATGTTTTATATTAGTCTATACTATATTACCTATTGCATACATGCTATTATTATGTCTTACATGCTACTATTATATGTCATATATAATACTTGCATATATATTTTTTACATATATATGTATTAAACAACAGCATGAGGAACCTTGCAAAGCCACAGGGAGAAAAGGCATTACTGTCTTAGAAGTCATGCTAGAACAAGGTTAAAAGAATTCAGAAATTCTTGGCAGGAATCTGAGGACAAACCTCATCTACTTTATAAATTGTTCTAGGACTAGTTTCTTGCTTTTTGATTATTTGGTTTTAACTGTTATTGAAGTTAATAGTAAAATAAAGTGTGCAATTTACATGACTTTGCATTCACTTATTTGCTTTACCTTTCCCATGTTTAGCCAAGCACATTTAGCACATCCAAGCCCAAGTGAGCTTCCAAACTGAATGTAATACTGGTGAACATTAGCTAACTCCTTTTGGACTCTCCAGGTTTTGACAAGCATTGTCACATTTTACAAAGAAACCTGGCGATTGACTCAAAAGGAACGACAAAACCCTAAAAATTCTCCAGAATTTGCTATAAAAACTAAATGGCTAAACTAAATTGAAATAGTGCACCTAGGTCTCAGCAAATCCAGAAACAATGAAATACTTCATTTAGAAACCTAAGCAGGGTCTAGACAAACTTGACTTTTTTCTAAAATTGAACTCCCAAAGAGCTGAGTGTGCATGCTATTGGATTTGAAATGAAATCTCACTTTGACATTTGCTGAGACTAAAAGTATGAATTTTTAAAAGACATAAGAAAAGAAGTATTTCTTAATTCCCTGATTAAATATTAAAGGAAACTTTAAAATATTTGCCCAAGGGCTTAAAAGTTAGTTCACTTTTGGAGTAAAGATAGCCAAATATTCTTTGTTAGTCTTCTCTTTAAAAACTAGGTTTTATTTCTCTTCCCATTAACAATGGGATAAAGTACCAATAGGGTACCATTGAAATAATGCTGCATCAGTTTCTGCAGTTCTAACCTTTACAACACCTGCCAGGTCCTGTGCTCTGTATTTTGGAAGATTTATATTTAGAGCCCTGAATTGTCATGGAAGTAGCACAGTTATTAGAGGGACTTCTTAGGAAAGTCCTAAAAAAGGCTTAGAAGCCTTTTTTAAAGCTAGCCAACCAGATAACCCTGCTAAGGCACTTCACATGTGAGCAAAGATGCTCTCATATCTCCAGAAGAGCCCAGAATCAAAGTAAATAACTGGAGTGACAGTAGGCTTTACCACATGTAGAAATAATGGATTCCAAAGTCCTGCCTAAATTCCTGACCACAGTTCATTAGTTTTGGTGACAAAATGTGGGGGTCTTTTGATGCAGCAAAAATATAACATTACATTATTGAATTAATGTTCTTATTTACTCCCTATAAAGTAAATTAAATATTTGATTTCTAGCAATAACTGTTTTCAACAAAATATCTTGAAAGTAATTTGTTAACTTTTATAATGTTTGCACTGAATGTGTGAATTCCTTTAAAGGAAGCAATGATCCTGCTAAACAATCCATTTTTTCCAGACTACATTACATCTGAAAACGAGCCTTGCCGCTTAACATCCATAATGCAAGCTGAGAATTTAAAATCAACTTACATCAAAGTTAACAAAAAAAAAATAAAACAATAATAAAATGCATACACTGAATGAGTTATCTAAGCCATTGTTTAGAAATTCTTTCAGAGGTTATGAAACAAGTCGCCCTTAATGCAACAGCTGTTCTTTCACAAGACCAGCAGTCACAGAGTTGGCTGTTTCATTATTGATCCTGATTTTTTGCCGCATGAAAGACCGATGTCTGCTCCACCGATTCAACTAGTCATGCAGGCAATAGCACAGCAGAACGCACCATGAAGAGCTCTTTTTGAATGTTTTATTATAAAAGTTTGACAGTAGTTTTAAGAACATAAACTATATTATTGTGTTTTCTTTTGTAAAAGAATCATCCAAATCTTTGAGGATAATGCCCTCAGAACATTAATAACTCAGCAAAAAAATTAACTGAAAACATGTTTGCTTATTTCTTAAGTGAAATTACATAATAAACTATAAAAAGTATGTTAACACAAAAAATGTATGACAAAGGAGTCAAGAGAACGAGATGACAAATTTAACTACAATGACAAATAATAAATTATTATTTTTATATAATATTCATTTAGAGTTGGGAGGATGATAACAAAATGTCTGAATCATTCTGTTTAATATTATATTATAACTTATCTCAATAAAAATAATATCTTTCTTGATATCTACAAGTTCAAATCACAAAATTTAGAAATCATCATTTTTTCTTATCTCTAGGTCTAACATGTTTTACTTTATATATTCTACACCTTCAATATTCAAAATTAATTTTTCACAGAATTTTTTAGATATCCATTTTAGATTGTCTTTTATCTTTCATTTTGATCTATAATCCATTCTTTAATCACTTTTACAATACCTTGGGAAGAGGTGGTGCATATGATGCTTAAAACATTATCGCACTAATTCCTGAAGCAGTTTTTTTTTTTTTTTTTTCTGTTGGAATAGTACTCCATTATATAAATGTACTACACCTTTTTTATCTACTCATCTACTGAGGGACCCTTGGATTGCTTCCAAACCTTGGCTCTTTTACTTCCATTTGTTTATACTTTCAACCTTGGGAATATATAAAATGTATTTTCCATCTCCTTAGACAGTTGAAGATGTCTATCATATCTTTAGAACCAGATCATTTTCCAATGAAGGTGATAAAATATGTTAATCTTTCTTAACATGACATAAAACAATTTACCATCCTAATATGACTATTTAGAATATGATGCTTTGAAACACAGACCTCAGAATTAAGGATAATATATTAACTATGACCTGAATAGTTTTAGTACTCTAATTTATTAACTATTCATACAATAAATATTTTTGAGTAGCTATTACTACCTTGTAGTGCCATAAAACTGGGAATATGTAAGTTTAAAACGAAAGAGAAAACATTAGAAGTTTTGTTCTTATGAAGCATTTATTTAGTTATATGTGCACATGTGTGGCAGGTATTGCAGAGATAATGCAATAAAAGTAAAATGAGAGCGAATTATGGACTGTGTGAGAAAATAAAAATTGCTACAGAGGGAAAAAGAGAGAAAAGTAAGGGGGATAGAGAATGATGGAGGTGGTCAATGCAAATGCTATTGTAGAAAAGGTCATCAGCAAAGACTTCTACGATAAGAAGATATTTGAGTTAGGACAGCCAAAATCTACTCCAGCTTCCTGCTCCCCTACTAGTCAGAGAACCCAAGAGAAGCAGAAATCTTGAAGAAATGAGTATGATGTTTCTGTGGACTAACACAATTCTTACTTTTGTCTCCAATGTAATCCAAATTTTTCCTTACAGAGATAAGGCGGTGGCCAAGTAAGTGGAGGCTGAGTCCAGCAGCTCCTACCCTCAACCCAAATTTTCAACTGATCTGACAATTAACCTGAACAATCAATGGAACCTCAGCTGATACAAAGTTTTGAAGCCAAGGATAAAAAGGTGCCTCATCATATCTGGTAAGGGGATTTTATAAGGTGAGAGAAAAATACACTGTCCATGGCACTTGAAGCAGTGGAGAGCCAAGACAGAAATCAGAGCTCAAATTATTTCAAAAAATTCAATAATTGGAAAGACATCCAAGCTTTTTATGAGACAAGTACTATGTTATTTCCAAGACCTGGTAAAGACACAACAAAGAAAGAAAATTATGGGACAATATCCCTGGTGAATATAGATGCTAAAATCCTCAACAAAATACTAGCAAACTGAATCCAGCAATACATTAAAAAGATCATACATTGTGATCAAGTGGGATTTATTCCAGGGATGCAAGGATGACACAATATTTAAAAATCAATACACAAAATAAAAGATGAAAATCATGTGATCATATCAATAGATGAAGAAAACACATTTGATAATATCTAGCACCTATTTAGGACAAAAACACTCAGCAAATTGGGAATAGATTGATCATACCTCAGACTAATAAAGGACATGAACAAGAAACCTAATGTCAACATCATACTCGATGGAAAAAAAAAAAAAAGTGTTTGTCTTAAGATCAAGAACAAGACAAAGATGTCCACTTTCACCACTCTTATTTAACTTAATACTGGAAGTCTTAGTCACAGCAAACAGACAAAAAGAAGAAATAAAAATACATCCAAATAGGAACAAAGAAGTAAAACTGTCATTATTTACAGACGACATGGAAAACCATGTAAGCATCACCAAAAAATTACTTAACCTAATAAGTGAATCTGGCAAAGTAGTGCGATACAAAGTCAATATTCAGAAGTCAATGGAATTTTTGTGCACCAAAAATGAATGATCAAAACAAGAACGTAAGAAAAAAAATTGAATTTACTACAGGAAAAAAGAAAGAAAGAGAGAGAGAGGGAGAGAGAGAGAAGGAGGGAGGGAGGGAGGGAGGGAAAAAAAGAAAGAAACAATGGACCTAGGGTTAAATTTAATCAAGAAGGTAAAACTCTTGTACTAGGAAAACTATGGAACACTAAAGAAAGAAATAGAGGAAGATACAAATAAATGGAAACCATGGAACATGGAGACCACGTTCATGGATTGGAAGACGAATGCCATTAAAATGTCCATACTACTCAAAGCAATCTATAGATTCAATGTAATTCCTATTAAAATTCCAATGCTATATTTCACAGATCTAGAACAAATATTGCAAAAATTTATATGAAACCAAAAAAGACCCAAGAGCCTCAGCACATCTTAAGAAAGAAGAATAGTTGGAGAGATCACAATACCTGATATAAAACTATACCGCAAGGCCACTGTAATCAAAACAGCCACGTACTGGCATAAGAACAAACACATGGTCCAATGGGACAGAGGAGAGAGACCAGAAATAAACCCATATTGCTATGGTCAATTCATATTTGACAAAAGGAGTACAAGCATACAATGGAATGAAAATAGTCTCTTCAACAAATACTGTTGGGAGAACTGAACTGGTACATGAAATAAAATGAAACTAGACCATCAAGTCACACCATATACCAGAATAAACTCAAAATAGATAAAAGACACAAATATAAATTGTGATGACATAAAAATCCTAGTGGAACATATAGGCAGTAAAATTTTACATCTCTCCCATAGCAACAGTTTTGCCAATATATCTCCTAGGGCAGGGAAAATAAAGGAAAGAAATAAACAAATGCACTACATCAAATTAAAATGTTTCTGCACAGCTAAAGAAACCATCATCAAAATAAAAGGGAACTGACTATATAAGAGAGCATATTTTCCAATGATACAAGGGCTTAATCACCAAAACATGTAAAGAACTCATACAACTCAACACCAGGAAATCAAACAATCCAATGAAAAAAGAATGGAATTTCCTCAGAACACTAAAAATGGAACTAACTTTTGACTCAGCAATTCCACTGCTGGGATTATACCCTAAGAATCCTGAAACACCAGTTCAAAAGAACCTATGTACCCAATGTTCATAGCAGCACAATTTATAACAGCCAAGTGCTGGAAGCAACCTAAGTGCCCATCAGTAAATGAGTGGATCAAAAACTGTGTATATTTACATAATGGAATACTATGCAGCAGAAAGAAAGAAGGAGCTCCTACCCTTCACAACAGCATGGATGGAACTGGAGAGCATTGTGCTAAGTGAAATAAACCAGGCGGTAAAAGACAAATACAATATGATCTCACCTACAAGTGGAACTTAATCAACAAAACAAACAAACAAGCAAAATATAACCAGAGACATTGAAATTAAGAACAAACTGACAGTAACCAGAGGGGAGGTGGGAAGGGATAATGGAGGGAAAAGTGGAAGGGTCATCAAGGAACGTATGTAAAGGACCCATGAACAAAGCCAAATTGAGGAAGGACTGAGGGTGGGAGGTGGGGGTGCATGGGACAGGATAAAGTGGAGACAATAGTACTTGAACAATAATAAAAATATACATATATACAAAACTATTTTTTAATATTTTATTTTTAGAGAGAGAGGAAAGGAGGGAGAAAGAGAGGGAGAGAAATATCAATGTGTGGCTGCCTTTCCTTTGTCCCCTACTAAGGACATGGCCTGTAACCCACGCATGTGCTGGGACTGGGAATAGAGCCGGTGATCCTTTGGTTTGCAGGTTGGCACTCAATTCACTGAGCCACCCTAGTCAGAGACAAAACTCTTAAAACAGCAATAAATAAATAAATAAATGGCAAAATACTGACTAGACACTTCTCCAAGGAGAACATACAGAGAGACCTTAGACCTATGAGAAGATGCTCAACAGCACTAGCAATCAGAGCAATGCAAATTAAAACCACATTGATACCACCTTACACCTGTCAAAATGGCTATCATTAACAAATGAACAAACAACAAGTGCTGGCAAGGATGTGGAGAAAAGGGAATCCTAGTGCACTGTTAATAGGAATGCAGACTGATGCAGCCACTGTGGAAAACAGTATGGGATTTCCAGAAAAAAAATTAAAAATGGAAGTGCCTTTTGACCCAGTGATTCTACTTCTGGAAATATATGTAAGATCCTGAAATACCAATTCAAAGGAATTTATACACCCCGATGTTCATTGCAGTGCTATTTTTACAATAGCCAAGATTTGGAAACAACCACACGCCCATCAGTTGATGAGCAGATTTAAAAATTCTGATACATTTATACAATGGAATACTATGCAGAGAAAGACAAAACAAATTCTTACCTTTTATGACAGTATGAATGGAACTGGAGACTATTATGCTAAGTAAAATAAGATAGTGAAATACAAATACCATATGATCTCACATATAAGAGGAATGAAATGAACAAAACACACAAATGAGCAAAATACAACCAGAGGCGTGGAATCATGAAATAAATAGACTGACACCTATAAGAGGTGAGCAGGGGGCTGGGGATTGTTTGAAAGAAGTTGAAGGGATTAGTCAAAGAACTAATATAAAGAGCCCATGGACATGGACAATGGTATAGAGAATGACTATGGAAGTGGGGGGTGGGCTAAGTGGAGGAGGGCAAAGCCAGGGATATGAGCCACCCGTGCAGAGTGGCACGTGACTAGAACAGACAGTGCGATAGTGAATTTTACAGGAGACATGTCTGATGAGGGACTTGAACGAGGTGTTGAAAAAAGAGTCAGACTCAAACCAAGGGGTCTTCCTGTTGCCCGGGGGACACACCTCCTCGGCTTCCCGGTCTCTCTGTTAGGCCTCACCTTGGCCACCCCAGAGGTATGTCAGACGGTCGTCCTGCAGTCCCCAGGTTACGGAGCTTGCACCTTTGGTGACTCTTGCTACCCCGTATTGTGCTGATTGCCTACTTCTCTGCCTCATTGTTAGATTGTGAGCCCCTGCGGGCAGGGGTGTCTCTCGCTTCCTTTGTGTCCTCAGCATAATCCCCATCATATTTATCGAATGAAGGAAAAACAGAAATGAAACCCAACGTGAGATGTTAATCCACAAAACGCCTGCTGAAAGGGCGGTGGTGGCGGAGGCGGCCGCAGACTTGGTTCTGAACTTCACGATGCCAAAGCAAGCCTGGTCAGGTGCGGTGAGCCCCACCTTGTCCAGAGGCGGAAGCCAACCGCTGTGCCACAGGTCCTGTTTGTCTTTACACCTCACTGCACTCTGAAACACCTAGAAGTGTATGTTGTTTTCCTCAATAAAATAAAATTTTCTGTGGAAGAAAAAAAAATTGGGGTGACTGTAACACCATAAACAGTGAAATACATTTCTCTTACAAGGTGTAGATGAACCCTGATTTCAGACTGTGCAAAAATAAAATTATGGACACACAAGCCAGGTAAATAAGTGTTCAATAAAAGTTTTCTATAAAAAAACAAACAAACAAACAAACAAACAAAAAAATGAGATGATATCTGAGCATTGACCACAAGTTAATGACAGAAAATCATGTAGAGATTTGAGGTATAGTATTTTATACAAAAAAACAGAGAAACAGCCTGGCTGGTGTAGCTCAGTGGATAGAGCGCGGGCTGGGAACCAAAGGGTCCGGGTTCGATTCCCAGTCAGGGCACATGCCTGGGTTGCGGGCCAGGTCCCTAGTGGGGGCCATGTGAGAGGCAACCACACACTGATGTTTCTCTCCCTCTCTTTCTTCTTCCCTTCCCCTCTCTTTGAAAATAAATAAATAAAATCTTTAAAAATTAAAAAAAAAAAAGAAACATATATAAAACATATGAGCATATGATAAAGATCGAGTTTGGCATGTTGGAGACACGGTGGGGTGTCCAGTAAGTGTAAATAACACTGGACAATGTGATTCTATTGTACAGATTTTAATATTCTCTCCTTTAATTCCTCATTTTCTTTTATTTTACTAGATTTGCTCCTTCACTACAAATGTTGTCCAATTACTTAGTATTACTTTCAGAATTTTATCACTTATAAATTTAGTGTTTTCTATGATGTGATTCACATCATTCATTTTATTGTTAAATATATTATAGGAGAGATCAAGTCCTGAATTATGACATAAGAAAATCCTTTTTACTAATTAAAAGTTATAATCATCACACGGTGATAATGGAAACAATTGTGTTTTTGAGAATTTTAAAGTGTTTTTAAGTGGAGACATTTTTAAATCTTTGTTTTTTATATATGCAAATACACACACACAATAAAAATGAAAGAAAATCTTTCATTCATTGTAGTAGTACAAACGGAATGCTCACTTGTTTACACTAAACTGGTCTCAAATTCTAAAAGAAGCATGATCAAATTATGATATAATCTTCCTATATCTAGGTGGAAGATTAAAATTCTGTGACTTTTAACAGGGTCCTTGTAGAAATAGTTTATTATTCTAAATGTTCTCCACAGTTGAGCCAGTCTTAGTAAATAATTTCATGCTGGCTATATTTTTATACTTTTTATTTTCCATAAAATAGTAAGATATTTTTTTGAAACATTTATTTTCTCCAAAGTCCTTATAGGAGACAACTTCCCTATTTATTTAGGGACATGCTTATGGCTTTGTGAGAAAATAGATTTCTTATAATATGAATGCAAAGAAAAGGAAACAGTGTCCTGTTTTGTACTTCCAAATGAGGTCCTTGAAACTCATGTCAAATCCTAGAGACATCTCTCAGATTCTTTAATTTGCTGATGTAAACACTATTATGAGAGCAAAGACGAAAGACATCAGTGATCACATATGGTGTATGATGAGGAGGCACATTAACCTGTACTTGTTGAATTTTAACCCCCTTTTATCTCTACATAAGTCCCATGAAATACCTAGTAACACCAAATCAACATCATCTGAGCCCTCTTCCAGTTTTATAGAGCCATCTTCCTTTACAATGGTCTGCAGTATTTATAAGTAGAATGTTCAATTATTGCATTCACCATCTCAATTTCCACAAGTTTGTTCAGTTATCTTGCATTCTTAAATGGGGCCCAGTTTAAATAACAAATTGTGTTGTCAGCCTACTCATGAAAACTCCCATCCCGAATCCCTCTGCCTTCGAATGAGAATTAAATTCTTCACACCTAGAGAGGTAATGATGAAGAAAAAGCTATACTTCATGGGGCAAGGTGGAAATAAGGCCTGCCTTTACTCCAAAGGCATGGCATAATTAAAAAAAAATAAAATCTTACTCTTAAACGACACATTTACAAATGTTTTGACGTATCATTAGGATTTTTCTTCATTTGTTTTTTTAAATTTTTTTTTTAAATTTATTTTTAGAGTGAGGGGAAGGGAGGGAGAAAGAGAGGGAGAGAAACATCAATGTGTGGTTGCCTCTTGTGTACCCTGCCGGGGACCTGCTCTTCAATCCAGGCATGTTCCTTGACTAAGAATCAAACCAGAGAGCCTTTGGTTCACAGGTTGGCACTCAATCCACTGAGCCACGCCAGCTAAGGCTAATTTTTTTTTTTTATTTACTGATTTTAAAGAGAGAGGGAAGAGAGAGAAAGAAAGGGGGGAGGGGAGAGAGACAGAGAGAAACATTGCTTTGTTGCTCCACTTACTTACGCCTTCGTCAGCAGTTTGTTTTGTGTGCCTGCCCAGGGATGGAACCCACAAATTTGGCATATCCAGATGAAACTCTAAACAACTGAGTTACTCAGCCAGGGCCTTACAATCTTATTATTTTTTTTGTTAGAAACTTGAGAGATTATTTTTCTTAATGTCTGTACATTTTTTTATTCCTTCCTTGTCCTTCTCTGGCGTCTTCTCCACCTTTTCTTTCTCCAAATTATTGGCACATATTTTATTGTGCACGAGTATATGTTGAAGACTTTTTAAAACTATTGCAAACAATGTCACAGTGCATATAGTATTGACCATGTGCTGTTTTATAAAATTGAGTATAGCTGAGATAAAATTACTAGAAATTCAGTTGTCAAAAGAAACGCACATTTACCTGTTTGATATTTTGTACATAGAGTGCAGTTTTTACTAATTCACACTACCATTAATTTTCCAAAGTCTCTGCCAGCATAGTATTCAATAAAATATTTTGCTTTGGGTAGAGAGAAAATGGCGGTGGAATAGGAGTGAGTGGGGTCCGCTTTCTCATACCCATTGGTGAGACATCTGGCTGATTTTCTGAGGAGCAGAGCGATCGCCCAGCTGCATTCCAGCATTTAAGAAGATTGGTGACCAAGATTACAGGGGAGATTAAAAGACTGGACTGTAGGAAGATTGCTTCGGAATGAAGGGGTCCCTGGGGACCAGCGGGGGAGCAGGGAGGGCTGCAGCCACAGACCCGGCAGCCACCAGGTCTGTTGCAGGATACTTGGGAGGGAGCCGGATTGGGATGTGTGAGTGGCCGAAATGGGCACTCCCCCGCTATTTGGAGAGCACTATCTCCAACAGTCCACAGGTCGGTGCACACCGGGGGATCGGACCCTGGCGACTGGCGCTCTCAGCAAGAGGAATTGGAGATTGCACTAACCTGGAGACCTGAGGCCTGTTGCTGCCCACTCAAGAAGAGCTGGGAACAGCTCGCAACCGGAGGCTCCGGGGCTGGGCGCACCTTGCGAAGCCAATCAGGGGCAACTAGGGACATTGTGCAACCAGTGATCTGGAGGTCACACATGCCCACTTCAAATATACCAAGGACAGTGCACAACCAGACACCTGGGCTGGCGGCTCGCAGGAGCTCAATCCAGGGACAAAAGGGAATGATGAACACAGGTGCGCGGAGCTCATGCCAGGAGGGCCGGGGACAAAGAGCTGACAACCCAGCCCCTATGCACGGAGTCCTGCAGGGCCGACTGACTCCGTGGGAGAAAGGCGGAGGAGCCCCATTGAGCCCCATTGAGGGGAGCCACAGTCCTCGCAAACTCTTGACTCAGTGTGGGGGCCAGGCCGCCCAGAAAGGGTGCTGAGAATTCCTAGCAACTGAGCTGGAGGTAGGATGGCAGCAAAGAGTGCATCTCAGGAAGGGAGAAAAGGACAGCTTATATCTTCCCTGCCTGACGCTGACAGGAGGACCAGGGGAACAGGCCTGACCGGACACTTTTAAAGACAACCAGGAGAAGGTTTTTTTTTTTTTTGTTTTGTTTTGTTTTTTTTTTTTTGTGGGCTTTTTTGTTTGTTTGTTTTTTCCCCACCCTTCTTCCTATCTGTCCTTCTTTATTTTTTTAATTCCTTCTTCCTTCTTTTCATTTAGTACTCCTAGTCTTCTCCTCTTTTTATTTCTTTTTTTTTATTTTTAATTTTTTTTTAATTTTTTTCTTTTTTTTCTTTTTCTGCCTTCCCCTCTCTTCTTTATCCACAGGTGAGACATTAAAACCTGGAGCTGTGAATAGAATAGAGTTGGACTCAGACAAGTGTCAGCCCAAAAAACAGAGACAGTGACACAAAATTACCTTTACTGCTCCAGAGAACTTGACAGATCAATTTAAGAAACAGAGGCTAGCAAGAAGAGTCTCACAAACAATGGGAAGACAAAGAAACAATCCCCAAATGAAAGGAAAGGAGGAAGACCCAGAAAGAATGATAAATGAAACAGAGGCAAGCCAACTATCAGATATTAAGTTCAAAGCATTGGTTATCAGGAAGCTCAAGAAGCTCGAGAAGCTTGATGAGCTCACAGAAAATTTCCAGAAACTACAGGGAAACTATAATGAACTCACTGCAAACTATGTCAACATGAAAAGGAAATAGAAACTATCCACAAGGGCCAAGAGGAAATAAAGAATACAATATCTGAACTGAAGAACACAATAGAATGAATCAAAAGCAGGCTCAGTGAGGATCAGATCAGCGAGTTTGAGGACAAGGTAGAAAAAAACACCCAAAAAGAGCAAGAACAGGAAAAGAGAATCAGAAAGAATGAAGAGATATAAAGAGAAATGCAGGACAACATGAAACGTAATAATACTCGGATAATAGGGATCCCAGAAAAAGAAGAAGAGGAGCAAGGGATAGAAAACCTGTTTGAAAAAGTAATGATGGAAAACTTCCCTAATCTGATGAGAGAAAAAGCCACACAAATCCAGGAAACACAGAGAGTCCCATTCAAAAAGAACCCAAACAGGCCCACTTCAAGACACATCATCATTAAAATGGCAAAATTCCAAGACAAAGAGAGAATCCTAAAGGCAGCGAGGCAGAAATAGGAAGTAACATACAAGGGAGCCCTGATAAGGTTAACAGCTGACATCTCAATGGAACACACCAAACTAGAAGAGAATGGTAAGAAATATTCTAAGTAATGAGAACCAGAGGACTGCGACCAAGACTACTCTACCTGGCAAGGCTCTCAATCAAGATAGATGGCCAAATAAGGAGCTTCCCAGACAAAAGAAGTCTAAAAGAATACACCTCCACCAAACCAGCTCTGCAAGAGATGCTAAAGAGACTGATTTAAGGAAAGGAAAGGAAAGAGAGTGAGGAACACAGGTACAAACAAAAAATGAAAATGAATAAGTACGTATCAATAATAACCTTAAACGTAAATGGATTAAATGCTCCAATTAAAGACATAGAATAGCGGAATGGATAAGAAAGCAAGACCCACACATATGCTGCCTACAAGAGACCCACCTAAGGACACAAGACTTACACATACTGAAAATGAAGGGCTGGAGACAAATTTTCCAAGCAAACGGACAAGAAAAAAGAGCTGGGGTAGCAATACTCATATCAGACAAAATAGACTTCAAAAAAAGGGCCATAAAGAGAGATCCAGAAGGATACTTCATAATTCTTAAGGGAAGAATCCACCAAGAAGACATAAACACTGTAAATATATATGCACCCAACACAGGAGCACCCAAATACATAAAGAAAATCTTGGAGGACTTCAAGACAGATATTGATAGCAACACAGTTATAGTAAGGGACTTCAACACCCCACTGTCAAAAATGGACAGATCCTCCAAAAAAAATATCAGCAAAGATATTGTGGCATTGAACAGTGCCCTAGAAGAAATGGACTTAACTTATATATAAAGAGCCTTCCACCCCAAAGAAGCTAAATGCACATTCTTTTCAAATGCACATGGAACATTTTCAAAAATAGACCATATGATAGGACACAAAACAAGCCTCAACAAATTCAAGAAAATTGAAATCATGCCAAGTATTTTCTCTGACCACAAGGGACTGAAATTAGAAACCAACCCAAAGGAAAACAACCCAAAACACTCAAAATCTTGGAGATTGAATAGCATGTTAATAAACAATGAATGGGTCAAGGACGAGATTAGGGAAGAAATCAAAAAGTGCCCTGACACAAATAAAAATTAACTTACAACAACCCAAAACTTATGGAACACAGCAAAGGCAGTCCTGAGAGGGAAGTTCATAGCGATACAGGCCTACCTAAAAAAACTAGAAACAGTTCACACAAACAACCTAATCCTAGAACTACAAGAATTCGAGGAACAGCAACAAAGACAACCCAGAGCAAGTAGAAGGAAGGAAATAACCAGGATCTGATCAGAATTAAATGACTTAGAGACTAAAAGGACAATTCTAAGGATCAATGAATCCAGGAGCTGGTTCTTTGAAAAGATAAACAAAATAGACAAACCTTTAAGTAGGCTCATCAAGAAAAAAAAGAGAGAGGACCCAAATAAACTCAATCAGAAATGAAAGAGGAGAAATTACAACTGACACCACAGAAATACAAAGGATTGTAAGACACTACTATGAAGAACTGTATGCCAAGAATTTTGAAAACCTAGGAGAAATGGACAAATTTTTAGAAAAATATAATCTTCCAAAATTCAATAAAGAAGAAGCAGATGGCCTGAACTGACCAATAACAGCGGAGGAGATTGAAGCAGTAATCAAAAACTTCCAACACAAAAGCCCTGGACCAGATGGTTTCACAGGAGAATTCTACAAAGCATTTAAGGAAGAACTAACACCTATCCTTCACAGACTATTCCAAAAAATCCAAAATGATGGAAGACTCCCAAACTCTTTTTATGAAGCCAGCATCATCCTAATCCCAAAACCAGAAAAAGACACAACAAAGAAAGAAAATTTCAGGCCAATATCGCTGATGAACATTGATGCTAAAATCCTCAACAAAATATTAGCAAACCGCATCCAACAATACATTAAAAAGATCATACACCATGACCAAGTGGGATTCATCCCAGGGATGCAAAGATTTTACAATATTTGCAAAACAATAAACATAATATGTCACATAAACAAGAGCAAAGACAACAATCACATGATCATATCAATAGATGCAGAAAAAGCAATACTGGGATTATACCCTAAAACCCTGAAAAACCAATTCAAAAGAACCTATGCACTCCAATGTTCATAGCAGCACAATTCACAATAGCCAAGTGCTGGAAACAACCTAAGTGCCTATCTACAAATGAATGGATCAAGAAACTATGGTACGTCTACACAATGGAATTCTATGCAGCAGAGAGGAAGGAGGAGCTTATATCCTTTGCAAGGCATGGATGGAACTGGAGAGCATTATGCTAAGTGAAGTAAGCTAGGGAGTGAGGGACAAATACCATATGATCTCACCTTTAACTGGAACATAATCAGCAAAAGCAGAAAGTAAGCAAAACATAACCAGAGACATTGAAATTAAGAACAATCTAACAATAGCCAGGGGGGATGGGGGAGGGGACAATGGGGAGAAGGGTTTTCAGAAACCACTATAGAGGACACATGGACAGAACCAAGGGGGAGGAGGGTGGCGGGAGAGGGAGGTGGGATTGTAGGGGGTGGAGGAGGGGAGGGGAGAGGATGCAGACAACTGTAATTGAACAACAATAAAGTAATTATTAAAAAATATTTTGCTTTGTACCAATTTGATAGAGAATATTGGGTTTTGATTTAGCTTTAATTTATATTACCACAAGTGAGAATGATCATCTTTTCATATGTTTAAGATTCATTTTTTGGCCCTGGATGATGTAGCTCAGTGGATTGAGCACGGGTTACAAACCAAAAAATCACCAGTTCCATTCCCAGTCAGGGCATATGCCTGGGTTGCAGGCCCAGAGAGGCAACCACACATTCATGTTTCTCTCCCTCTCTTTCTCCCTTCCTTCCCTTCTGTCTAAAAATAAATAAATAAAATCTTAATAAAAAAGTTAATAAAAAAGATTCATTTTTGTTACTTTTCCTGCAATTTTCCAGTCATGTCTTTTGCCCAACTTTCTAATGGGTTTTAATATACATGTTACTCAGTTTTCACAAGTTCTGTATATACTAAAGCCCATTGACAATTCCTTGATATTATTTTTAGGCATTTTAATATACTTTTGTTTATCAGTTTTTAAGAACTTCCAAATTTTCAATAATAATTAAGACAAGCATTATTTTATAAATTATAAGATAATTTGATACATAAATTGACTTATTTTTTCTAATATTGTCATTATGTCTGATATGTTTCTTAAATTCAATTCTTGACCAACTTGGAATCTGTTTTTGTGTGAAGCGAGACTTTGAGATTAAACTTTCTTTTCTCCTCCTGCCTCAGAAGAGCTACTCAGACGCCTGAAAAACATTTCTAGAGTGACTGATCTTTTCTTTATTGGTCCTTCTTAATTAAGTGATTCTTTCTAATCAGCAGTGGTTTTTCAACCTTATTCTTTTAAAAGTACGGAACATTGAGAAAACAGGAGAAGCAAAGCAAAATCAAACAAAAAAACAAGTACTTAAATAATGGCAGCCTCTTATAATCCATTTAGCCATGAACAAATTAATTAAACTCTTCTAACACCAGTTTTCTGTCCTTAAAACTGTGGGCAGTATTGGTTATCATTACTTTTTAACATTGTGAAAGCTAAATTAAACTCCATTTCTATAAACT
>PVJI01021326.1:0-27290 GCA_004026765.1 Micronycteris hirsuta
TACTTTTGCATGTTATTAACAAATGTGTACGCTGTAGTCTACTTCAACAGGAAGATATCAAAGTGAATTACGATATCATGTTAGTACCAATCCAGAGAAAGACTGAAGGTTAGGAGTGAAAAGTGGCAGTGAATCCTAGATAGGTGGCAAAAAGCTCGTGAGAGATTCTGAAGTTTTTGTACTTGAGTTATAGGAAGATGCGGAGGTGAAAAAGTGATGATTAAGCCCCATGATGACAATGAGTGTAAAAGAAATGATATGAGAGTGAATTTCACACAGGCAGGAAGTCATCACCTTTTCATGAGTTATGTGCATTTGATCTTGTTGTATGGCAATTTCTTCTTGAGCTCCCAGAATTGTTTCTAGTTTTGTGGGTTTTGCAGTGGCAACTACCACCATGGATGCAGCGGTTGTCTCAGTTTCCTGTCTTATCTGATTTTCAGAGTAGAATAAAGATTTGAGTGTCAAAAGGCACAGAAGGTATCTCATAACATTCAGGAGAGAAAATATCACATTTCTATATCAAGGGTCTTCACTTATATTTAAAATATACACTTTTGATTATCTGAGGAATGGGCTTCTTTCCTTCTTTGGGCTTATTTATTACCTGTCCCTCAGCAAACTGTCCTATCACTGAAAAGGTCTCATCGTTGAGACACGTTGACATGTTATGGAACCTAGTGAGTGGCCTACAGCAAATGGCTGCATAACTCTAGGCAGGCTGAACCTGCCTGTCACCAGCAAAGGCAAAAGGTATTTCTATGCCTGTGATTATGCATTCAAAGGCTCTCACTTGTTGTAGCAGAGGGAAATAAACCCAACAGCTGCTGACCAGCCTTTTCAGTATTAAAACACAATGTTCTCAGCTGGACCTTTTTTAAAAAGTAGTTCTGGATCAGCAAAGAGCTTGAGATCAAGAGAGGTGAGCACAGGCGATCCCTGGAACATGAAAGAATTCAAAATAGATGCCTCTTTTCTGGCATTTAAAGTCTGATTCACACACGGGCGAGAAGTGCATTCTGGCGACATTGAGGTTGTTGCCACATGGCAGTATGGCACAAAAGCAGAAAACACTTCTAGGTCCCTGTTGATCAATAATTAGGGCTCTTCCGTGAAGAAGTACTGATCTTGATGTGCACCTCTCCTCACTTTCTTTTGATATTTGGTTGGAGTGTTCATGACTGGTGGGTGTGTGTGTGTGTGTGTGTGCAAGTGTCTCACAACTATGTAATTTGTGTGTTACAATCGGAGTGACTGAGGGCTTGGGCCATGCATGGAAAAACTGACTGTACCATTGGGTCACTGGTCTGGGTGACAGCTATCTTCTATTTAAGCATGCTCTAGAAATGCCAGAGATGTGCCCTAAACTGTTCTAAGAGATAGACAGTCTCCCCAAAAATGATCAACTGAGTCGAAAGTGGCACAATGAGAAGACAATTTCCATCGTGAAAGAGTTTCAATACTAGACATGGGAACAACAAGAAGAAAACACACATAAAAGACTCCGTCACCTAGGGGTTTTGGTTATAGAGCACATACAGCTGACCGAAATGTGTTTGTCAATGAACTACCAGCTATGTACAAAATTAAACTTACCATTTCTTGAGTTATTTGTTTTTGTTCTTGCTTTGCAATAATTTCTCCAGAAATTCTAGTTTCTTGTTCTTTGGCTTTAGTTGTAGAAATTATTACTTTTGGTACAAATGCTTTTTCTTCTTTTCTTATCTGAAATCAATGATAAAAACAAAACCTTGTTGTCTCCTGATCTCTAATGGAAGTGATACAATGTTTATTAAACATAACAAAATACGGATTTGAAGAAAGAAATAAAATCCTTTTTCTGGAGATATCACTAAATGAAATAAATCATCTTATTTTCATCAATGTGATCATGCTCTTTTTCTGTCTAAACCGTAAGTTATACTGCTTAGCGGGGGAAAAAGTTGGATTCAAAAAGGTTTGCTTTCTTTGGAAAAGACTTCCAATCTCTGTAAGTGGATATATGGCAATATTATTCCATGCTACTAAGATCATTATTCCATACTTCTAAGATCATCTAAAGGTGATCTTAGAGCATAGGATTATTGAGTGGAAGGCCTTAGAAGTAATATTGTCAAACCCCTTTATTTTCTATATGAAAAATCAAATATGGACAATTTATAATCTGCATTTATACAATAGTTTTGCTTTGAAATTTTTCCTAAATATTATAACGGTTTTAAATATCAAGACTTATTTTTCTAAAACTGAGACCTTACAGGGTGAAAAGTTTTGTACATATCCCAGGCATAACATTTTCCAAATCCTTAGCATCCTGAGGGATGCCCTGCAGGATCTGGACCCAAAGGCATGTGTGTTGGGTGGGAGGAGGGGGCAGTTTTCCCCATTTGCCTCTTTGCAATTCTCAGATATCATCACTGAAATTCAAGCTTGAAAGAAAGTTGGAAGTTCATTTCTCAAACCACCCGACTGACAATTGGCTCCCTAGGCCCATAGCCCTACCAGTTGGCCTTATCTAACCTGTCCCTGAATGCCTCCAATCATGTTGCTGTCCTTTCCACTTTTTCTGGTCATTTGACTTACAAAGGCCATGCTACTCATCCCACTTCAAATCCACATTCAAATATTCTCCTGAAGAGTAAGGAAGCAGAGAGTAAGCTATTTTCAAAGCAATGGGTTCTCAGTGTTCTTTTCCACTCTTCCCTGTTCCTGACTATGTCTTCTTTCTGGTATTACCTCCCTCACAGCTACATATTTAATTAGTGCATTCCCAGATCAATGTAGACGAGACCTCTGTTTCTACCCACTATGTGTTCACAGAGGTCCTTTTGTCTACATGCGGAAAGCATTTGATGACTCTAAGGGACTTTGGTATACAGTATCCAGGAATATACAGACACAAGGGATTTTTATTAGTGTGATAAAATCCAAGTTGCCCAAGATACAACACCCTTCACAGTAAACATTATTATATGTGTTGACACAGGTAATAACAACAATAATTTCACATCAAAAAACATTTTCACCTGTTCATGAGTTACGTGCACCTGCTCTTGCTTTGTTGTAATTACTTCTCTGGTTCTTGATTTTAATTCTTGTTGCTTGACTTTATCAGCAGCCACTGCTACCTTAGTTATAGCAGTCTTCTCTGCTTCCTTTCTCATCTGATTTCATAGGGGAGAAAGGGAGGAAATACTTTAATGCACCTTGTATAAAAAGTTACAATAATAAATCAGGATAAGGACATAAACATCACACAAGAGAGGATAAAGCAGAAAGCAAGAGTGATTTTAAACTACAGCAGAAAATCTATTCAAATATGAGGTGGGGAATTACCCCGGATTTATAACACCTTTCTGCCATGAATCACGTGTCATGTTTATTTTGAGGAAAGTAAAAGCAAAGGTCTTTTGGGAAACTTAGAGGAAAGTAATGTCTGCCCTGAAATAATGGCCTCCACACCTGGCTCCCGGAGGGCCTGAACTCTTGGCTGACTGGTCTGGAACCATAGCCTCGAATGCACACATACCTACCTGCCTTGTTCAGCTGACTTTCCAGACCACCCTTTGCCTGTCTTAACCCAGGAGCACTTTGATACTCGGAATACTTGTCTGACCTCCTGTGCTGCTTTCTGACAGTTAACTCTTGCCTACTTCCATGCCCGTCATAGACCAGGTACTGATGGCACCTACATTTAGTACACCTTTGGTATTTCAGACTACCTTTTGCTAAGGAAGCCTGAAAAGTCTGGGCTCGGTGCTCCCCTCAGAACAATTCGAGCATCGACTTCTCCTGGGATCTCCACCTGCACAGCTCAGCCTGGATGGCCTCCCACGTACCTGTTCTGGAGCAGGTGGGATGTGCATGGCAGTCGTGGTTGTCCTCTGAACAGTCTGCTCTACAGCGCTGATAACTGGTTCTCTCACTCTGGCCATATCAACAGCAGCAACGACAGTCGCAACAGCTGCACTTTTGTCAGTTTCTTGTTTCACCTGGATTGGAAATGACCAAGTGCATTACTTTTTAAAATGCCATGCCGGTAGAAAATACAAAAACACCATGGAAACTGAGCTGCCTAGAGCCAAATATACATGTGCAGAAGCACTTATCATCACCACAAGAAATAGAACGTAGGTTGTTAAAACCTCTATTTTCTGTCGACCTCACACATTAGAGCCTCTGTCCCAATCAACAATGCTTTTACAAAGCAAGAGCCCAATTTGCTCTTCAGTGTCTGTATAGACACAACCTATCAGACCGAGTTCCAGGACAGGACTCTGGTCGGAGAGGCCAGGAGGTGGAGGGGAGAAAAGGAACAGGACCGCTCCGACTGTACCTCTGTGGCGCCCGAGGCGACAGCATCTGCCGCGAAGGTGGCGCCGGTGGACACGCTGGCGGCAGCGCCCGCAGTGCCGCTGATGGTCATTTGCTCATGGATCCCGTATCTCCCTTCCCATCTCTCTTCTGTCCTGATCTGAGTAGCACTCGTCATCATAGTTTCTCTCATCTCAGACTCAGAGGAGGCCACGTAGCCCTCTTGCTTCCACGGGGGAGGCACTTCGGGGCCCAGCGTGGGTGCCTGGGTCTTCCGCATGAGTAACGGTGACTTAACAGATCTGATGGGGGACGTGGAGATCCTCCCGGCCGGAGACACAGGCCTGAAAACCGAAGGGCAGCGGTCAAAAACCCAAGATGAGGAGATCCCCTCTGGGTCATTATATTTAAATAATAACAGAATAATATGGAAGTGTTTAATTCAACGCAGAGTTTTAAACTGTGTTTTTTACTGTGTGCCTCAGTAACCTATTCAGAGGCAAAATATGTACTTGAACACAGTCTTTTTTTTCTTTCAAAAATATTTATCAATCATTTTCCATCTGTCAGGTTTTATCTGAGGCAATTTGGATTTATCAATGAGTAAACTAGACACAGACCCCCGACCCGTGAAGTCACACTGGAGCAGAGAGTCTAAGTGGGTAAGTGCCCTAGGTGCTGTAAGAGAGTACCGCGGACTGGGGGTCTTGTATGCAACGGAAATTTCTATCTCACAGCTCCGGAGGCTGGAAGTCCAAGGTTAAGGCCAGGGCAGATTTGACAGCTGGGGAAGGGCCGCTTCCTGGTTTATAGACAGCTGTCAGTCCGCTGCCTTTTCACAGGGCAGAAAGGGGGAGGGACTTCCCGGGTTGAGTTCTCTATCTCTCTTTTTTAAAAAATTTTAATCTTTATTGTCTTTTTTTCCTTTACCATTTAGTCCCCTTGTACCCTCCTCTCCCCAGCAATCACTACACTGTTGTCCATGTCCATGAGTCCTTTTTCCTTTTTGCTCATTCCCTCCACCCCTGAACCTCCCCTCCCACTAGCTGTCATCCACAATCTGTTTTAAATCCCAGTAAGCCTTACTCTTGCTTGCTGTAACTTGAGAATCAGAATTAATTCTAAGATAAAGAATTTTGTGCCCTGATTCACTGTATCACATTTTAAAAGGTAAAAACAGCAGAAGGTGGTTTCTTGAAATATAGCCAGAGAAAGGCCCTGGTAATTATTGCAATCATAACTCTAAATTTCCCAGGGATCCCAATTCTGGGGGCATGCAGGGGTATCAAATATGTGTTGAACAAAGTAATATTTCTGTAATCAAAATGCATTAGTACACCTTATATAAAAAGTTACACTAATAAATCAGGATAAAGATATAAATATCACACAAGAGAGGACAAAGAGGAAGGCTAGAGTGATTTTAATCTATAGCAGAAAATCTATTTTAATACAAGGTGGGAAATTATGTTGGATTTATAGCTCTTTTCAGCCATGAATCAAGTGCCAAGTTTATTTTGAGAAAAGTAAAAGCAAAGGTCTTTGGGGGGAGCTAGGCTAAAGAAGTTAGACCTTTTTAATTTTCCTGCGGGACTTCCCACAGCCTTCGCTATGTCCATATGCATTGTGAATCTCCAGGCTAGGAAAAGCTTTCTCGGAACTTTCTGTGGGGTAGGCTGTGCAGTACACTTTGGAAACTGCTGTTCTAGTCAAAGTATTGTAGATCGCTCTTTTAAATTGTCTCTGTGTTTGCTTATCCTCAGCCTCATTGCAATGTACCCTGGACTTCTTTTAAAGATCGTTGTACTTCCTGTGGTAACTGGCTAATTTGAAACCTAAGGGTTCTATGATTTTTTAAAATTAAATGGATAATGTAGCTTCTTCAAAAATAGTTTTTATTGCTTCCTGTGTTTGTTCACAGTGTAATAGCATAATCTGTGTGCTAAGTATGTGAAAAATCTGTGTGCTAAATCTTTGCATTTATAGACAAAAAAGACAGTTCCAAATCTATAGCAACAATTCTAGGGGTTGATCAACTATTTTAAGGCAGAGTTTTTCATAATTTAATTGTTAATCAATGAGGTGTATACATATTACCCTCTAGGTGACAGTATTGCCTTATTATTGAATTTAACTTTCATACAGGAAAATGTTTATGAAAGTATTCTGGCACTACATAGGGTATTTAATTTATACTGATCATAAGTGAAACAATTATTCTAATTAAGGCTCAAGTTCCAGTTGATACCTGCTCTAAATTACAGAGTAACTTAACAGAATATTACAATATTAACTAGTTTAATGAAGAAATATTTAATTGTTTTTTTTGATGAAGGGTTTTTTGGTGAAAATCAATTGACATTTTATATACAAAGTCATAATCAACTAAAGGGAGATCTAGGGAAACATGGCTTTATTTTCAAAGTGACTGCCTTAAAAATATAACAAAGACCAATTTAAAATAATTTGGTCTACACCAATTGAAGAAAAGAAAAGTGACATAGACTTTCAAGTTTCAACCTGTGCCTTGTTCTTGCTGTACCTGGTACACAGGGGGGTTCTTTCAAAAAGAGTTAAAGACAGGATTAGCATGATGTGCGTGATTAGCAGCAGATGGCAGATAAGCCCATAACTGTGAAAATCAGTGTAATTTGAGTCATTATAGGCAAGTGCTTATTTCTGCTCTTACAATAAAAAATAATCACCTGGTCACGGCTAGATACAATGCACCTTATTCAATGAAATACATTTGCCTTGCTTTACAGCAAAAAATCAAGACTAAACCAAGAGACATTTTAGAAAGTAGTCTATCTTAGATAATCATTATTTTATCTATAAATCAATATTTTTAATTCTTAATTATTTTAAAGGAAATTTGGGAGGCTAAGTGATTGAAATTGTTATTAATGAACTTCCAGAACAGTTAAGACACTCAAAATTGGCCATGGAGTCAGGGAAGCCCTGTGATTCTAAATGACCCTTTGGCTGAGATTTAAAATATGGTCATGTTGTTACATCCCCCAAATCACATCTGGCCTGCCTTGTGGCTTCATGTTGTGCAAACCTGGAATGAGCCTGAGACAGAACACTTCATATTTGTTAGTTAGGTATGTTTCTTAAACTGACTTTCTTGTTTAAGGCTTCATATTAGTGTCTGCCAATACTTTAATTTTTAAAGTGGCCAATATCGAGCAAAAAGGAAAAAGGACTCATGGACATGGACAACAGTGTGGTGATTGTGCGGGGTGGGGGAGACAGGCATAAAACAGTGATAAATAGTAATAAAAATACAATAAAATACTAAAAAATAAAGTGTCGATATAATAAAAATTGGAATATATCTATGATTTTTCATATATCTATTGGACATTTAAGTTGCATCTTGTGTGAAATGTTTGTCTTCTGTAATTTTTAAAATTTGTGTTGTTTGGTTTTTCCTTTAAAATTAATTTGTGCAAGCTTTTTAATACATCTGGTATATTGGTTCTCTGTCTGTCATAAGTGTTGCAAACATTCCCCCATATCTACTGTCTGCATTCTGCTTCTTTATGGGGTCTCACCCAGCATCCCCGTGCACAGTTGTGCAGATTTTGCACTGTTTCCAGGCTTGTACTGTTCACATTGCAGCCATCATAAATTTGTTATCACACTTTTATGGCAGAGGCAATGAAATACCTTGAGGAAGAGGCATCTTTAAAATGTTTTCACAAATGCCTGTTTGGTTTAGCCATGACCTTGCTTTTGCCATATATAAGTTTTTATTTTTATATAGTTAAATTTGTAGATCTATTTTTCAAGGCTCTCCTCCACAAATGTTTTCCCCAATTTTCATCTCATTGTTTTGGTTTTATTTTATTTTTTAAAGATGTTGTTTATTTATTGTAGAGGGGAAGGGAGGAAGAGAGGGAGGGAAATATCAATGTGTGGTTGCCTCTTGTGAGCCCACTACTGGGGACCTGGCCCCCAACGCAGGCATGTGCCCTGGCTGGGAATCGAACCAGCTACCCTTTGCTTTGCAGGCTAGCACTCAATCTACTGAGACACACCAACCAGGGCTGTTTTTTTATTTTTTAATTTAGCTCTTTAGTCATGCTGAGATTTATTTTGTAAATGGTGTGAGATAGAAGTTAATATTTTTTTATTCCAAATGGATAGCTAATTGGACCAGCATTCTTTATCAAGTAAAATATTTTTTCCCCAGAATTGAAAGGTCACTTTGATTAAAAATGAAATTTCCTGAATATTTGAATCTATTTCTGGATTCTTTGTTTTGTTCTACTGGTGTATTTTTTTAATCACCTACCAATAGCATACTGTTTTGATTATAGTAACTCCACAGTTTGAATATTTTTTAGGTCAATTATCCACTTGTTATTCTTCTTTTACAAGTTTCTTGGCACGGGAATTTTCTCTACATTTAAAACATTCATTCAAATTGATCAAGAAAGGCTTTTTTGTTTCCTCAAAACCTCGCACAATTTTTAGTTCATCATATTAAAAACCTCAGCATGTTAAACCCAATTCCAAAGTTTTGAATTTGCTGTCTATAATTTATACTTGATTATATAATTTCTGAGTCCTGATGATACATGCTGTCTTTCTAAAATACCTTTATATTAACTAAACATAGAAACCCATTTTATTTTTTTAGATAAAATAACTAAAGCATATGCAAAATATTTGAAGGTTTTTATTTATTCTTAAAGCATAAGAACACTTGTATAATTATTTTCTATTTACAAGATACCTTTACCTGATTATGTCAAATCCCCATAACATACCTTGAGATCATCCTTATCATGATTCTCCTTAATTTACAAATGACACAACTAAACCCTGGCTGGGGTGGTTTAGTGGATTGAGTGCAGGCCTGTGAACCAAAGGGTTGCCAGTTTGAGTCCCAGTCAGGGCAAATGCTTGGGTTGTGGGCCAGGTCCCCAGTAGGGGGCGTGAGAGGCAACCACACATTGATGTTTCTCTCCCTCTCTCCCTCTCTCTCTAAAAGTAAATAAATAAAATCTTTAAAAAAACCAAACACATGACACGACTAAAACCTTAAGCTAATTATGTAACTTCTTTAGCTTCAGTCACCTATCTCTAAAATTAAGGGTGATAATTCTTACAGATCACTTTAAATATTTAATGAGATTATATACAGAGAGTGCCAATCAAATGTCTAACATACTGGTCAGTACATAGTATTGACTATTTAATTATTATAATCATTTTCCTAAATCACATTGGTAGCAAGTGATTAGGCTGATTGAATGTAGAGCATCCAACCAATTGTGTGCTCCTATCATTTCACTGTGTTGGTTTTTTGTGGGTTTTTTTTTTTTTTGGTCCCATAGAGCAGATGTTTATTAAGTGATGTACAAATAAGAGTTTAGGCCCTGGCTGGTGTAGCTCAGTGGATTCAGCACAAGCCTACAAACCAAAGGATTGCCAGTTAAATTCCCTGTCAGGGCACCTGCCTAGGTTGCAGGCCAGGTCCCCAGTTGGGGGGGTGTGAGAGGCAACCGCACATTGATATTTCTGTTCCTCTCTCTTTCTCTCCCTCTCTCTAAAAATAAATAAATAAAATCTTTTTAAAAAGTTAAAAAAAAAAGAATTTAGGATTACAGCTTATAAAGTTCTCCAATTTACCTGTGGACAGTGAGGATTTGAGAAAACCGGATTTAATACCCTTTTTGTTCACCTCCTTTATCACATGCTACACTTTTTATTGCCTCCTTCTATTTCTCTTCCTATTGGAAGAATCGAATTAAAAAATACAGAATGACCTGATCTCTTTGAAAGGGCTTTACCTGACGGGAGACGGGGTCGGTGCCCGCACGTGTCTGACCGGGGAAGGGGAGTGTCTGATCGGCGACGGGGACTGCTGTCGAGCCAGCTGTGCTTTGGCGGAAATGGACGGTGGGGTGGGAGACCTCGACTTTGGCTTAGGAGGTATCCTGGGAGGTGTTTTATGTGGCAGCTGTTGCCCGGTGGCACCATCTATGACCATCTCAACTGTTGCCATTGATCTGGCATCAAAGTGGGCTTCAATCTTCTGCAAAAGAGAAAAACAAAGCCCATGAGGAGGAGGAAGTTGGTAAAACCATGGTGTGAAGGGCTGGAACCCTGACAGTACAGAAAAATACCTTTTCAATTCGGGTTTCTCTTGTTTCTGAAATCTGAGCAGTCGAGATAATTGTCTTTGTCTTTTTAGCGGGTACTACTTCTTCACCTGCAGGAAGGGAAAGGTAAATATTTAGGAGGGGGCACCAGGTCTCATTTTTAAAGGGGTTATGTTAATTCAGACTACAAATTCAATAAGATTTTCTAGGTGCCCCACTGGAGGAAAATGCAGAAAGTTTTGGATTTTGTATGAACATTAATTAGGTTTAAAAATAGAAAATGTTCATTATTAGAAAAGAATTTATATAGAACCACTTTTTCAAAATTTCATTGTTTGGCAATAAATTGACAATGTACATGACGACTGAAATACTCTCTAGTTTGTAATGGGTTGATAACTACAGGGTGTCACTTGTTCTGAGCTCCTGCTGAGAATCTCAGAGACTTTTCAAGGCCTCTGAGGAGAGGCAGGTGACCCCCACCCCCTCTAAATCAGCCCTCTCCCCTTCCCCCTTTTCCTCAGCCTCCAGCACGTGCCTTGAACCAGTAATTCAGCAGTCGAAGTAGCTCTTCCAACGCTATTGGTGGCATTTACTGAGTAGGTTCCAGAGTCTTCGGGGTATGCTTCTGCAATCAGTAAGCTGTAGAGCTCGCCTTCTTGTGAAATTTGAAAATCAAGGGAGCTCTGGATTTCGGCTCCATCCCGGTAGAACTTCACCACAGGTGTAGGGATTCCAGTCACTCTCACTTGGAGTCGCGCTTGGCTTCCTTGTCTCACGGTCATGCTCTGCAGTCGTTGAACAAAGTTGGGTGGCGCTGTTTCCGCTGCGGGGAAAGAGAAGAACATCAGGACTGCCAGCTGAGGCGCTTCCAAAGGCTATTTTTTTTTTAACGATTTTATTTATTTTTAGAGAGAGGAGAAGGCAGGGAGATAGAGAGGGAGAGAAACAGCAATGTGTGGTTGCCTCTCACATGGCCCTCACAGGGGACCTGGCCCGCAACCCAGGCATGTGCCCTGACCTGGAATCGAACCTGGATCGTCTGGTTCCCAGCCCGCGCTCAATCCACTGAGCTACACCAGCCAGGGCCCAAAGGCTATTTTTAAACAGTCACAGCTCCAAGATTCCAAAACCAGTCGATGAGTCGCTGAAGCAGACATCCTTGACTGTCCTTGAGCCCCGCTCATCCAGCAGAGGACAGCAAGAATGATGCCAGGGGATGGCAGAACGCAATTCTGTTGCTGTATTTTATTTTATTTGCTTTGTTTGGTTTAGCAGTTCTAGGCCATCACATTTAATTTTTTTAAAGCCTAGGTTTTCTTATAACATTTCTAGAGAATTTGGTGCATCCTCCCAACCTTAAATCTAGCACTGCATTAAGATCTTAAGGTAACTTTTCGTATTTCAGTAAGTTGCATTAAAATGAATTCCAATAGTTGGTTTGACAGGTGCACTTGTGACTTACCAGCTCATTAAATTTTCACTTAATTTAAAAACCCTAAGTTGTCTCCAACTTGATCACTATTAAAATAACCCAAACATTTGCTTGCATTTAAAATGTTAGTCCAAATAATGACATGATTTAATGTCAGTTCTGCTACAGAAAGGGGATTTTTTTTTTGTTAATGATGTTGAAATTTTCATGAAATAAATGTGAAGGGCTAATGGGATTAATTTTGGTCTGTTTTTGAATAAAAAACACTAGTAGATGCTGCCAACCCTGTGCATTTTCCATTTCTAAATTTTCTGGATATACGTTAAAGTTCAAACTTGATGTGACCTGACGTGCCTTCTATTTAAGTCAATTATAGCCCTATACTCAATAGTGCTAAGGGCATAGTTTACTGAATAAACATATATAACATAATGCAGCTCATGAAGGTTGTTGTTATGTAACAGGTAGAGTCATGCAATGGTCTGTGCATGGATGTCTCATCAGGAACAAAGGACAGAGAAAATGACAGCAGCCCTGAAAATCGGCCACAACTTTTCTGGGGAAACTGTGTCATCACGCATTTGAATAATAAACAAGCATTTGCCATTTTCTGTGCATGTTTACTGTGTAATATTTTCAGAAATTGAAAATGAAGATTATTAAACTTTATAGCCCCGAGCGGTGTTTCTTACGTGGGTGGTTTGTGGACCGTTTGCATCTGAGTCATCTAGGAGCTTGCTAAAAAGTGTGAATTCCTGGAGATATGCATATTTCATCAGTAGGCTTATAAACAAAGCTCCAAGCCTTTCTACTTGCTGAGAAACAGAATTTTTAATATTTCCTTAATATACTTTTGAGTGTTTAACACAGTATGTGTATAAAGGAACTGATTTTCAGCCAAATTTGTGCTGTATTTTGAGAGGAAAATGAAATTCCACACTGCAAACAACTTTGCTGTTAGTTCAGCCCTGGTGGGGCCTTCACCAGCTAGACTCTAGCCGCAGGTACTTGTGCTCAGTAGCTCTCATGCATTCCCTCGCCCCCAAGTCTTGGAGATGCCCTATGAGGGGGAGGGGTCAGAGGACAGGCAGGTCCCCTCTCGCCTACCTGTCACGAGAAGCTCAGCAGTACTAGTCGCTTGTCCAGATCCATTGGTGGCTCTCAGGGAGTATCGTCCACTGTTGGCTTTAGTCACGGCGGGGATCGTCAGTTTAGCGCGGCCATCGCTAAAGGAGATCTGCACGCCGGGCAGAGTGGAAGTGGAAATCACCTGGCCATCCCGAAACCAGCTCACCTCAGGAACTGGGAAACCTGGAGCGCAAAGACAATTCCCCTTTACGTTTGATGGGTTTCCACAAAGGCCTCTGCTCCGCCCTGCTGTATTCACTGACTTGTCCTAACCCATAAAAGCTCTCCAGAGGGCTATGCTATGTAATGACAGTGAAAACTTGACAGACACATGATGAAAGTGTAAACTTGTAAACCATTAGGAAAGTCTGTGGGTTCATGTGGAGGCCAGTGTCTTCATTTTACAGGAGGGCACTGAGGCCAGAGACGCGATGATTTTTCCAAGGTCCCTTGCCTGTCAGGGGCACACAGAGGACAAGGATTACTGTCTCCTGCCCTCCTGCCAGGGCAATTTAATAGACATCATTAAAATCAGAAAAGGGATTTATAAAAGAGAGCCAAGGAAACTTTGAAATAAAAAGCGACTGTTGTCCTTGTTGAAATCAAGTGAAGAGGGAAAGCAGCAAAGGAATCTAGAAGTTCTGCTCAACCAGTGCAAGAGGATGTGCCCATCTCTTTCCCTCTTCTGAGGTCACAGGAACGCCGTCTTCTCGAGCTCCCCTGCCTTTCACATGTGCCATCAGCAAAAATGCCATGCCACAGGGAGGCGGGTCCTCATACAGTAAGAGACGAAGCCAGCCGAGTCTTTCAGAACAACACATACAGCTGGAGTTGCAGGCAGAAGAGCCAGATTCTCTCCAACCGCCATAAACTGTGGAGCTAAGAACTAACTACATGCAGATGGTTTAATATTTTAATTATATTAAAACTGTGCAGTCCGAAGGCATGAGGTAAATTCTGAGCACAGGTTATTTTGCATGGGCAGGAAGGCTCGTTATGCCTCGTTCGAGATAACCAAGAGAAAGTTTATTTTGTTATTCTTATGTTAGCCAATCTCTCATTGTGGACAGAGAGTAGTTTATCTGACTAACTCATGGGTATCAAGTATTTTCAGTGGTGCTTTTCTAAGCATTTATGAGCACACAGTGTGAAGGAACAAGGAGCTATGAAGAAGCCAGATTCCACAACTTCACAATCAGGCAAAATTCCCACTGAAGCCATATGTGTTCTGCTCAATTCAGAAGTTACTGAGCCTTAAAAGATAAATAAGTGAATTATTTGGAAGTCTGTCAGAGTTTATCATGCATGAGAAGAATTAAATTGGCGTCTATATACATAAAAATAGAAAATAATGATTATATATTTCTGCAATGTAAAACCAAGTATTATTCAATTATGAATAAGATTGGTACATAAAATAGAAAACAAATGGAAAAAGGAAAAAGAAATATTATTTTATCTATTATAAGCCATAAAATAAAAAAAAAGAGACACAATGTGCATAGGGGGGTATATCAAGCATGGTTTTCAATTAATCCATATAATTTAATATGACTGGTTATGATACTGCAGTAGACAATACTGATTAAATAATTTTGAAATTATATACAATATAGTTTGTAGATTGTTCTAATTTTTTCACATGTTATCATAAGTCATGTGTTTTATGGAATTATTCCTAAACTGAGGTATGATGAAAAAAAAAAAAGGAAAAAAAAAGAAACAGAACTTTTAAAAATATTCCAGGGTCATTGTTTGATTCTCTTTAGTATATAGACAAGAGTGACATATATTATTTTTGTTGTCATTTCAATGATCAAAAAATATTTTAATTCACTAGAATCACTTAATAAAGACTGAGAATAAAAAAATAAAATCATTAGGAGTTAGCTAATCACTGAAAGTTCAGCTTCTGAGACAAGTCAGCTGTATTTGTATGTAATTTTCCATATATGACAACGGAGCCTCAGGCACACAGGCTGGGGACCCCCATGCTGCCTGCCCAGCAGCTCCGAGGCCAGCAGCTCCGTGGCTAGCCCCTCGGGCTGGAGTTCTTGGCTTCTAGTCTGGCTCTGCAGCTCAGTCAAAAATAGAATGACCAAATCTGGTCTTACTTAACAGCTAGATTTGACATCAATTTTAATCCGATGCTAATGATTTTGCTCTGTAGAGTTATAAATATAAACAAAACATTTTCAAGCCATTATACTGTCAGATTTTTGTTAGTACTCTATGAATGGTCTATCCTTCCTTATAATGACTGTTCCATAGAGTTAGACCAGTTTTACAATGTGAAAACAGCCCTTAAACTTGACTTCAAGTCCTAGAAAGAAATTAACTTATTTGGGAGGAGGAGAGGTAAAGAAGGCGGTCATGTGTGAGCTTACCACTAATGTGAGCCTCAAAGGTTGCGGTACTACCCTCCAGTACCACAACACTTTGCAACGGCTGCTTAAACGTCGGTGTTTGAGTTGTCATCTTTTCAGGCACTCTGAAAATGAAGAGAAAATAAATTAGATATCACAGCTAAGGGCTGCTCTGGAGCTACTCGGTAGATGACAGAGACACACATTTTCCAAACAGATTGCTCCACAGGTCATCTTTGGGCCTGCGTGGTGGCCCACACAGTGTGATGGGTGGGCCTCCTCCTTTGTGGCTAGAATCTGAACAGTCAGCCTGAGTCTACTGGAAGCCTAACGTAATAGTAATAGCGAGGGTAAGAGGATGTGGGAAAAATGTAGGCAGGTAGAGCAAGGAATGTACCCTAGCGGTCAAGGAGGGAAATTCAGGTTTGCAAAGGTGGGAATGCTGGGTTAGAGTCCTCATAGTCAGATGAAAGCAAAGTTGGAGTAACAGGGTAAAGGGAGGGTGGGTTGGGGCTGGTGAAGAATAATACATATGTGGAAGTGTAAAACAAATCTTTGCATCAGTTCAATGTTTAAGAAACAACAGTTAAAAAATATTTCTTTCCTCCCACTATTTTTCACTCACTGCATTTACATTTATAAAATTGACATAGATTCAAGTATTTTTACTTTAAGTAATTCAGTTGATTACTTAAATCATCAACAAAACTAGCAACGTAAACCTTGTAATGTCTTTCCTTACTTGAAAAGTTTTGGAAAGCCTTATCAAAGCTGCAAGCCTTTTGTAGAAAGCATATAGTTCTTTCTCTCTCTTAATATCTCTTCATGTGTAACTGCTCAATACGTGTTGCTACTGTTGAAGTAAATATTCAGGGAAATTTAAATATAAGTGAGGAGGGTACATTTTTATTATAGATCTGAATGAAAAATACTGTTTTTTATTGTTAGTAAGGAACAAGGTACAAACTGGAAAAAATGGAAGGCTGGTGTGACGTGTAGATTAAGTGAAAAGACCCGTGTTTTTATAATGTAAATATTCAAAATCAAAGAAATGCATATGAAATTTGCAGTTAGTCCTTTTGGTAAGTGGAAGAAAGTACTTTGTCTATCAGTTTCAGAGAGAGTATGTGAAGAATTTTCTGATGCATAAATACCTTGTTATCTAATAGGACTATTCCATTATTCTGATATCAAAGCAGATTCTCAGTTATCAGTTGTTTCATTACTACATAACATTCTCTGTTCACTAAAAGGTACCTTATTGTAAGTTTATACTTAGTTAACAAGAAAATAAAACCAGAGTTCTCCAAGACAATAAAATTTATATTTGGAAAATTCAGATAATATCCAAAAGTTTTTTGAGATACTTTTATCAAGAACTCCTTATTGTAGCATATTATCTTTAGGATAAATATGTTTTTGTATCTAACTTTTTCCTACTTGGTTTACAAATTAGTGCATCTTAAAGTAACTGTATTATTTTATACCATGTATGCATTTATAGTCATTTGCAATTACTAATTTAATTCCAGGAAGATGGGAAATGAAGGTGTATTTAGAACTAAAAAGTCCCTAAAATATTATTTCTTACCCTTCGTTGCACCAACATGTATCTCATATCCTATAATTTGAATGTGAGCTGAATTAAAATACGTAGTAAGACTTTGAGTAGTTCAGAAAACAATTATATACCTTTTCCCCCCAACTTTCTAAATACATTACAATTAATTGGCCTAAATCGGTCTTTTACTCCTTTTGTCTAAGTAAAGTTTGTTGCTTTAGCGCTTGCTCTTCAGAGGCCTTTGTCTAATTAGGGCAGGAGGTATGCGTCTAAAATGTCAGGCTCCCAAAATAAACTCTCCAGCGTTGAGTGACAGCAGGCAAGTGTTCTGTCACTGTCCTGCGACTGATAGCTCAGCAGTTGATTCCCTTAAAAAGTCATCAGGGTTTAGTTGATACCACACACATTTTATCAGAGCTATTCTTGGTGTGTCTCACTTTATCACTGAGTAATATAACCTTGAACATTTCCAACAGACAAAGAGAGTCTATAAAAGAAGCAAACATTTCTATTACCATTTCAGACCTCAGCTTGAACACTTTAAGAATGTTAGGTGCATTTAAACAATGTTAATCGCTGACTGTGCTGATATGCTACAGCATTCAACTTTGTAAAGAAAAATGTTCGCATATTTTAAAACAGAATTTAACAAGCCCATTCAAAGAACGGACTGACACCAGCAGTGATTAACTAGGCAAACATCTCTAGCTAGGCATAAGCATAAAGAGAGAAGTGGGAACTGGAGATCAGTTAGCAGGGGGCTCTCCCATGAACAAAAGAAAAGATGCCGCTCACCTGATTTCTCAAGAGTGCCCAAAAGAGTGGGACTAAGCCCAAGGTTGCTTCTGAAACGACGTCCTATCTAGAGTTGGTTTGTTGGACCATCTCTGACATGAATCAGTGAGCCTCTAAACTGCTTCTCTATGCAATCCCTACACCCGAGGCGAGGCTGGGAATGCACGACTGCTCACGAGTCAGGGTCTGGCCCTGCCTTTTATTCGCCGGATCTGCTGACAGCCCCACATGCTTAGGGCAGGGCCCCGGGTGATTGGCTCTCCCAGGGCAGCACGGGAGAGGAACCTACTTGGTTGTGTCATTTAGCACCTGTTCTTCTGATTGGCAGTGCTAAATTTAGCACCTCAGCAGAGGCTTTACCAAGGAAATAAGAACTGTGTTTAAAGAATAACTGTGTTGGGGTTTAGAGAAGAGCATTCAATGCCCATGCTAAAATATGAAAACACTGGTCTGAGGAGAATTTGCAACAACAGAAGACTTGTGGGCAGTGATAAAATAGCCCCAAACCTGAGGGCTCTGCCCTGTGAGTCAGGCCCCATTTCTGTCTCCTGCCCCCATAAACCAACCAAATGTACCTGTCAATCATGACAACAGATGAGGGAATTTATCTCATGCATAAGACTTCATTTTCTTTGAAGAATCATTGGCTGTAAAGCTTAGAACTGAAGAGAGCTTGTTTGCACTATCTATTTTCTCCAGAATCCACTTGTACTTTGGGGAGAGTTTGGCTAATATTAATGAGCTAAGTGTTTACACGGCCCTGCAAGAGTTAATGTTGAAAGGCCAAATCTGAACTCTGCTGAGGTTTAGTCTACACAGTATAATGATTTCACTGTTGTCAGATTTCATTTTTCATGTCATTAATATTCACAAATATGCACGTACTATTTCTTAATGAGTAGCCAAGTCTTACATTTAAATCATCCATAGGGCTTTTTAAAAATGTTTATTTATTTATTTTTTATGGGCACACGAAGGCTGCTTTACTAATCTCTGGAGTTTGCTGTTACTAATGGAAAGTGGTTAGGAAATGATATAGTTGCTATTTTAAGACTGAATTTAATTTCAGGCAAGAGATACTTCAAATACAAAAGAACGTACTAAAAGATCTTCATAATAGTTTAGCTAGAAGATTTGAAAACTTCACTAAAAGGGAAGAAACTTGTCTTGATAATGAAAAGAGACTTTTCTTAATAAAATAGACTAAAATATTAAAATCTAAGTTAAATTTATTTATGTCTCTAATAAAAATGTTCCCTGTTGCAGAACTTGGTAATGCATCAGACTTTTCAGCTTCCTATTTCATATTTTACAATTATTTATGTAATAATTAATTTATTAACACTTAACAGAGCTGAAATATACTGGACAACTGATGCAGGATTGTGCAATCATATAGACAAGAGGACACCGTGTGTTTATTTAAGCATTTGTACCCTTTACTTAAGCGTTTGTTTTTGTACTGGTGGCATCGTTCCTCTCCTGCACCTTGCCCCTGGAGACTCTATCTGCCGTAATCCCATTTGATTGCTTTATTCAAAAACAATTACTTTTGCCCTCGCCAGTGTGGCTCAGTTGGTTGGAGTGTCATCCTGTAGACTGAAAGGTCGCAGGTTTGATTCATGGTCAGGGCACATACCCCGGCTGTAAGTTTGTTCCTCAGTCAGGGTGCATACAAGAAGGCCATGAGAAAAATGTCCTCAAGTGGTGATTTAAAAAAAAATTAGTTTCATGTTATATATCTTAAAAATTATTCCCAATTAGAGACATGTTACAGGCAACCTGCCAGTCATAAGGCAAAATATTTTGTGTGATCTTTCTGATTTGGAGTGCCCATCATTGGCTGTTTAGCAATTAAAGCAAAGTCCAAGAATTGCTGCAATCTTAAAGAAGCAATAAGTTGGGCATGCGTGTGTGTGTGTGTGTGTGTGTATTTTAGATTCATTTGACCTAATGTGAAGCATATTAATATCTGGTTACATTTCTTGGAACCAAAGTCAACCACCTTAATTCTTATGGGAACTAGAGGGAATGAGTGAATATGATCCTGAAGCGTGAGTCATGCTGACCCCGCACAACACAGAGAGCTCAAGAGCCAGGACAGGATGATAGACCATTATTACAGGCATAAGGTCACCTGTCTGTCCACCAGTGTTGCTTGTCTATTCACCGTTCTTGGACATTTCTAGATTTTGCAGTATCATCAAGATCCTTGCCTTTTGGCGCTTACATCCTTATATGACATTCAGTGTTAAGACAGGAAGGAAGAAAAAAAGAAGGAAGGAAGTGAGGGAGGGGGAAAAGAGGGAGGGCGAGAGGAAAGGAGGGAGAGAGGAAGGGAGCAGCTAGCAAATAACTAATACGCTACTCTGGAAAAACCATATTATCGGGTTAGTAGTCAATAGTGAGCAGTAAGTGATAACATGGCAAGCATTAGTTTAAAATGAAATATGCCATCATTGGAATATAGTAAGCTAGCCCAGTAGAAATCAAATACTACTCAAATTTGGGGCATTTGCTGATGCAGTAAGATCTTAATTTACCACCCTAACAGTGGGGAGGAGTCCCATGGATAATCCAAAACAGCTGATAATTCAAATAGAATGCCTACTTAGTTTTGGAATGCTTGTTGTGATTCTCGTTTGAGCATTACAGTTGAGGCAATTTGACAGTTATTAAGCATATGTTCAGTATTGAACACTGCAAAATTATGGTTCTGGATTCCACCATCACTTATCGAGTCAACAAATACCTGAATGGTGACTTTTGACCAGGCATGGCACTGGATGGTGGCCAGTGGTGACCAAGAAGACAGTAACGCTTCCCTCCACTTTAGAAATTGTGGCCCACATACAATTCTGATGAATACTCAGTAACCTACGACTGAGACCCAGACTAGGGTATGTCTAAAACTCAGGCAGTGACTCCACCTGCACAGCAGTGGTTGGTGTCAGTCTGTGTCTGTACGACACAGAACCATCTCCCGAAAGAGTGACTTACCGGAGGCTATTTGAGAAATGGGCAGTTTTTTAAGCACAACCTAAGAGTCTTTTCTGAGAGAAAAGAGTAAAAGTTACATATTATACTTCAGTACAAATTGCTTGTGTGCATTCTTATTGTATTAAACGCAGCTGGGGCACTGGCATGACAGCAACGCAAACGGTAGACAGAGACCTTGGTGTTCAGGGAGTTTGTGTTTTAGTGAGCACAGTAATACCTAGTAACATAATACCTCCAAAGTCCTGTCCACTTATAAAGTTGTTTAAGGCTGAAACATAGGCTCATCAATGAGCTGTTTTTAAGCAAAGAAGTAGAAGAAGTTTCAGGAAACACAGAGGGAAACATGCTGACCCAAACAATCCACCGTAATGCATTGCCTTCTGTGTTCCTTGAATTATAAAGGCAAGCAGAGCTACACTGGAGACATGGAGGCAAGAAAGTGCTGCTTAAAATTCAGGAGGAGATGTTCCTTTGTCCCTCTAGTTATAGCCAGGCAGTGAGATCAAATTACTTGATCCGTACAATAATTAACAGGTGCACTAATAGCCACTAGCACCATATTAGTTAGGACGTCCTGCTTCAGACATGTATGATACCACAATAAGAAATATCCAAAGGTTAAAGTCTTGAATATCTTGGTAGCACTGACTTCAAGGGCACATGAAACTTTGCTCCTACCCTCCATGGGCTTGGGCAACCCGCACTGACTCTCGGTTGTCAGTTTTAAGTTGGGGATTATGATATCCATGTCAAAGCTCTACTGGCATGATTAAGTGACAGGATGCGAATGGCAGTGCCCAGGACAGTGCAAATCTGGCACAGGGCAGGCATTTAGTTTGTTCGCTGCTGCGAAGCACGACCCAAGAGAAAATAATTTCTTTACTTAGTAGTGTCAATGCAATTAGTTATCTAACTACTCTGCTGAATATGCAGAGAGTATTTTCTAAGAAGTCTTTGAAAAGTCCAAAAGTGAGCTCATAGAAACACGTTTTATCCCTCCTTGAAGGGCCCCAGCAGGTGACATGATTTTAATATGTGGAATTAAAGCAAAGCCCAAGAATTGCTGCAATCTTAAAGAAGCAATAAGTTGGGTTTGTGAACTTTGGGACAGGAAACCAGAAACTGGATCAGATCCGACCACTCGCAGATGCTTCCTGGAGGCGGCGACACTGATGTCTAGCAATGTTTCACGCCCACTGAAGGGAGCAAGTTGGGCTCACTCTACCCGGTAACCACTGCAGGCACTGGGTGCGGGACTAAGGGCTCTTCCAGGGCCAAACGTGTGTTTGGGAGCTGAAAAAACAACTTTTGTTCTGAAATACAAAATGAAATCTACAAAAAAGAAAAAATAATAGACATTTATCGAATGCCTACAAAAGAAGACACGTCAACTAGTCACCTGCATTTTTCACAGGCATATTTTAATCTGTTTGCTATGTTAAGGAGTAGACCCTCCCAAAGGAAGACAAGCCTGTGTGAGATAAAATTATAAAAATGACCCTAAAAATGACAGCTCTACAGAAAACAAAGGTAAGTTCTGAAATATTTGAAAGATCCCTTGAGACTTAAATGAGGATTTATGTTCATATGGAATTCTGAATATTTTGTGTGTCTGTTGAAGAGATTTGGCCTTTTTACCTCTGTGTTTCACCCAATCTATTTAAAATTCCTAGCCGAATAGTGCCCCTGTTCTCCACATCGCCTCACCTGATGATAAATATCAAATCCTTTTGAAGAAAGCTCTTACTGAGAAGCAAGTATGGGTGGCGCTGGAGGGTCTCTGGCCGCCCTCCGCCCACCATTCACTCCTTCCCACCCTGTTCCATGTCCCTGGGAGCCTCATCCTTGGGGGGCCTTCCTTGCCCTCTGGCTTCTGCTAAGGCTCACTCAGTGCGAGGTGCTGGCAGGAAAAATTGGGGGGCACTTACTCCTCTGGCTCCCTCCTTGCCCAGCACTCGTCTGTCATCGTCCTTCCTCTACTTGTGGCCATGCTCCTTGCAGGGTCCCCTTTCCTACAGGCGCTGTCTTTGGATTTTGGGAACTGTGTCTAGGTGGAAACTTGCACCACTCCTCTCCGGCTGTCCCCCATCGCCCACCGAGCTTCCCGAACCTGCCCTGTCCTTGTAGCAGTGGTTTGTCCCTCCACTGAATGTTCGGTGAGGCTTTTGAGTTGCATGGGCTTCCTGCCCCAACCCTGAACGACTTATTTGTATGGAGACCCTGATAAAACTCTCAGGCTAAACCAAGTCAAACATCTGCTTACGTTGCTAGGTCATTGCTTCTATTCGCAGTAGACTTCTTCCCTCTAGATGGCATGTGTTTTTCACCTGAAGCTCAGACTCCTGTTTCTTTCCAACTCCCCCCACCCCTTTTCTTTTCTCCCTCCTTTACTTCCTTCTCAAGTGATTCTGAGTGTCTTCCAGGTACCAAGAACTATGGGGACACAGAAAGTGTAACATCCTTCACTTTGATGTAGCAATGCAAGGAGAGACAAGGAACAGAGCAAGTCAGAATGACTGATCCAGACACTAAGTGCTCAGGAACCCGCACACGGTTCGGGGCGGTGGAGGGTGAACCAGAGGCAGGACTCCCCCTGGAGAGGATAAGCTGGGCTGGGTTCTCATTTCACTCGAGGGCAGACTGGAGGCAATGGGGCCTGAGTCTTCTAAGCAGAGACCAGTCCTGAGATGGGTGGTTTAGATACTGTGGCAATATTTTGGTGGAAATCATTATGGGGAATAATTTCTTGGCCTTGTACATTTTAATTAATAAACATTATTTTACATTTGTTTTTCAATTTCTTTTTAATGTTAATAAAATTATTCCCAGTATTGAAATAAAAGAATTGAGGTAATTCAGCAAAAGCACAGAAAATATGGTAAAATAGAAATGAAAATAAAGAAGGTTTCAGGAAAAAATAGAGACAAAGTAGTACATTCAAACCATGTCAAAGAACAACACAAGCTCGCAAACCAAGATGGTCACTACATTTGTTATAGTCGATTTTCAGTTTGATGATGAGCTTCCTGGAAGTTAAAGAAGAGAATGAATCATAATTCTCAATATACACAGGAAAATATACCAACTCCTTGGGAAAGTGCAATTTTTCTAATACTGAATTTTAATAATTTATCATGTACTACTTTATTGAAGAGGCACTTAGTGATATACAGAAGATAGAATGTTTTAAAATGTACCAACAGCAGTGGTCTAATTTATAGGTTGACATTTTTGATAGAAGCTTTTAACAAGTCAAGGGCATAACACTAAAGGGTGACTCACTAAATGCGCCTGAATGAGGGGCTAAGGAAATACAGCCCCTGTTTAGAAAGACAGAACGGGAGTGGGGCTCCAGCCCCTAACCCATAGGTAAATTTATGATATCCAAAAGATCTATAACTATCACCTCTCTGAGGTGCTCCTTTGGTAAGAACTGAAACTGAAACTGAAAGCCCAGAGTGCGCTGGCTCAGCTCCTGGAGTTTTATGTGATTGATTGAGAAGTGATTGACGTTATCTTTAAGGGTCTTAAACAAAGTTCACATTCTCTGTTGTGAAGCAAATGTTTCCACTTTTTCTGACTGGCATTAACAACAGCAATCACTACCTTACAAGTGATTTATATTTTTGTAAGTAAATCCACTTCCAGTTTGGTAATTATGCTCTTGGATTGTAGAATATTGACGTAGAATAGTCCTTAGAGACAATGAATGGATCTTATCTTTGTAAATAGTGTAACAGGCAAGCAAACACCTGGGGAGGAGCCACAGGAACCGCAAATACCTTTCTCAGCATCAGAAACTGCCGCTACTTGAGTCTGTGACACCAAAGGGCTTTGGACAACGAAGCCATGTCGCGTGTCATCATTTGAACCAGTCAAGCCAAGCAGACTGCCTCACACCTCTGTTTCCAAGACTCTCGATTCAAGACTTTGGGGATAATATTTGGCAGTGGGTATGAGCAGGAATTACCACTAGAAAAATAAATTTGAGGGATTAGTCAGTTTAAGCATTTGATCTGTAAAGTTCTGAGGGTCAGAAGGCCATGGGTGTCTGTAAAATAAAGGCGGTAGGGTGCACATTGCTTACGGAGTAGTTCCTGGGCATTGACAGAGGTAGCGTTTGTGGGTTGGGCGCTGCAGAGCCATGGCAGTTGATTTTGGGGAAATGTGCACTTGAATCATGTGTATAAAGCAGCTGTGCACCAAAACTTCACCTGCTGATCAGTGAGCCTCCAGCAGACCAGAGACCTGTTGATGTGTGGTATTCGTCCTCCACGCGTGCCACACAGATTATATTAAATGACGAAAGAAACACTTGCTCCAGGAATTTGTAATAGGAAATATTAACTAGAAACAGCTTACATGTCTACCAATAGTGAGTAATTATACTGATACAATAGACTATTAGCCCTTTCTTTAAAAATAATAATAGTAAAAGGGAATTTACCTTATCAGAAATTAAACTACAGTAATCAAGTTGCAAGCTATTGGCACAGCAATATAAAAATAAATTATTAAATAGAATAGAGTGTCCAGAAATAGATTGAAGCAAATCTGAGGAATTACTCTATGATGATTTAATTTAATTTATATTGGTGTTGGTATAATTGAGTATTTATGCAGATGAAACACCTCATATCATGTAAAAATGAACCTCAAATGGATTAAATATCTAAAAGTAAAAAGAACACAATAAAATGTTTTAACAATATATAGGAAATTGCTTGTGGAGTCTCACAAGTGGGAGAAACTCCCTTAAGCAACACTGGATATTCAAATGCTTAGATGTATGGAAAAGGTGGAACAATTCGCCAAGTAAATAATTTGGGATGGAACCACCTGCCCTAGTCACATTCAAGAGACAGAGAAATCTCTGCATAAGTATGTCAGTAGAGGGTCAAATGCCTCAAAACATAGACGTGTGAGTATAAAGTTGCTTATTTTAGCATTGCTTAAAGTGGGAAAATTCTGGAAACAACTTGAATGTCAATCAACTGGGAAATGATTGAATAATTTATAGTATAACCATGATACAAACGCATTTGGCCATTAAAGACGGTGAGTTGGGCCCATGGATCGCCCCATGACAGGAGGTGAAAGGCAAGTTGGAGAATTGTATACGATGCATATTCTCCTCGATCACAGCTGTTTATTTCCATCACTGTTCTTATTTTCTTATTATTTGTATGTTTTACAGTTTTTGTGATTATTGCCTGAGTCTCCCACTAGGCCATAAATTTCTTAAGCAACAAAATCTGTTTGGTTGGATTTTAAATCCCCAACTCCTGATATAGCACTGTACTAGATAGAAGATGCTCATTAAATATTTTTTAATAAAAATTCATAGTAAACTTTTGAAATAATGTAGGAAAAAAGCTGTTAAGAGTGATTTCTTGTAGATTGTTGGGGATAGCTGTCTCAATGCAAGGATGAAAGACTTCTAATTTTTACCTTATACCTGTCTAGAGAGTTTGAATTTTCACAATGAGCATATATCATTTTCATTTAAGAAAAGACAAATTATTATGGCACTAACTCCAAAACCAGTTGTGAAGTAAAAAAAAATTAAAGCTTATCAAATCTAGTTAATCAAATACAAAACAAATAACAAAAAAAAACCTTTCTCCATGAAAGACACCCCCTTAAAACTGCTGTACTGTGGATGAAAGTGACCAAAGGCCAGAAAGGGCTAAACAAGGGAAACCTTACACACGCTGAGGAGATGGGACCAGAAGAGGCCCAGGAGTGTTTAGTTATGTTATTTGCAGGCAACAAGGATGAATTATTTTTATAAAGTCCAAAAAAATCCAAACCCTAACAAAAACCAGTCAGTTGGGACACTCAAAGCCGCATAAATAAGACAGTTGGGACAGACAAAGAGCTTTCTGGGAGAACCTCTCTTTGCTATTGATGCTGTGTCTGCCTCCCTTGAACTTGACTTTCTGTAAGCCCTCTGGAACCTCCATTCTGCATAATGAATCTTTGCACAGTGTTTCTGCCACCTTCTTGCCTTAGCTGAAATGTGGTCTCTCTAGGGGATGGTGTTTGCCATGCAGCCTCACCTGATGGAAACTGCTTTGTGTCCACACAGCCAACAGGTGGCTTTCTCTGGTTTCCCACTGCCACCTCTGGCCATTGACTTTTTTATTCATGTCAATACCTGCTCTTCCTTTGAAGCTAAGGGTCTTGGTTGCCACTTTCTGCTCTTCTCTGGTAGACTTTCAGGTCCTTCTTCAGCATTCACTGAGACATCAGCACCACTTCTGTAAGCCTTGCTGTCACCCCAACAGACTCCAACACCCAGGCATTACAAAAGCAGAGGAAACTGATGGACAGCACAGCTTCTGAACCAGACAGACTTTGGACCAAATCCCAGAGGTGCTGGTTATTAGTAGAAGCACCTTGGACTAATCACTAATGCTTAATTTCTTCTTTGTAAAATAGGAATATTCAGTTATTCATAGTGAATATTCTCCTTTTTTATTTTGTTTTTTATTACCTAGATTTTGTAGGTGTTCATTTTATCTTTTAATTTTACAAATCGTTTCAGATACATTATTGTACTATTTAGC
>PVJI01021327.1:0-27291 GCA_004026765.1 Micronycteris hirsuta
TTTTTATATTGTGAGCATCTGTTCCCTCTTTCTCCAGGGCCTGGTTATCTGGTTATCTCCTTGTTTTTCCTGTTTTGAACATTTATTTGAACTCCCCCCGCTTTTTTAACATCTCTTTGGCTTTTTGAGGGCAGTCCCAGAAAGCTCCAATCTGCAGCCAGTTAGTCACTGCACAGGTAACGGTGTGGGCTTGCGATTGGCATCTGAAGCAGAGGGCCGCCCCGTGGGATGGAGCCCTCCCCCTGTGGGACCCAGTGCTCTCTCTGAGTAGACAGTGTCCGGGGCAGGAGGAGGTGTCTGGAGCATCGCTTTGCAGTGGGAGGAGAAAACCTTCTCCCCCTCAACACAAGTTGGAAATTTGGGTCCCAGAATACTGTTCGAATGGGCTGCTTTGAGCTTCTAGTATGCTGGTCTATATTTTGAATCTGCAGTAAAGATACCAAGTATTGTTTGCCAAATTTACTGGGCTAGGGAACCATTCTCACTGAGTAATCTTAGCCATCTATATCCAGGTGTGCAAAAGTAAAAGTTTGGTAAATACTGGCCTAAATGAATAAAAAAGGCATAATCATTAGGACTTGTGCAGGAACGCAGTGGAGAGCAAGGGTGAACGCATTTACAACTTGGGTGCTGGTTGCCTCTCTCTCCCTGCCTCCTCCTCTCCGTTGGAATTTACTGTGGCCTGAAAGTGGTTGTCCTGTCAGGCCAGAGCCACCCATTATGATTTTAGTTAGTCTAGCCAACATGTTATCAACATGCTATTCTTTTGATAACTGCTCTAGTTATTTAAATAACAGTGTTTTTTTGGACTATTTTATACTTATAAAAGATGTCTTCAAGCAGATTATGACACTATGATATAAATGAAAAAGTCCTTTATTCTCCCAAGAAAGTAAAAACTAGTGATTAGGGTTGCTAAGTTGTATTTTTAAAACAAGACAGTAGTTGAGGACAGAAGGATCAAAATGTGACTGTTCAGAGAAAGAGCACATCCTCTTACGAGTTTAATCCTTTTACTAATCAGACCAGTATTAGCAGCTGGTGGGATCATCAGTTCTGACAGTTGAGTAGTGAATTCAGGTATTTCTAGTCAGTGAGTAATAGAATAATCACAAACACACATGACACACCTATCATTTTTTCTTGGTGAATACCCTTTGTGTCGGCAAAATAATAAGAGTAAATAGAAACATCAAAAGACTAATATAAGTGAACACTTTGTCACAGGAGTTATTTTTACACATGCGTAAGTAAAATACCTCATTCCTAATGTAAACATTTATCATAAAGGTTCTGACAAGTGTTGGCAAGATGGTCTCATCGTGTGGGAGAACCCAGGACTCTTCCTCTTCCACCCCCAACCATGCCACATTACAAACTGTGCGAGCCAGGGAGGGAGCAGTGCAGAGTGTTGTTCGGAAGGGTTGCTGACAAATGAGCAGTTCTGGGGGGGACGTGGGATCAAAAGACTTCCGTTCCCCTACAAAGGAGCAAGAATTAGTTCATCAGACCTCTGAAAAATAATAACCTGGAACTGAAGTGACCGGAGCAAGGTCTGAGGGAAAAATGCTTTTGAACTTAGAACTTTGTAACTAGATAAGTTATTAATCCATCGGCCCAAAATGCAGGCATTTTAAAAATGCAAGAACTCAAAAGCTTACCATCTACATACATCCTTTATGGGGGAAAATGCGTGGTTTTGACCCTAAACTACAATGTACAAGAAAGGGTACCACCTGGGAGATGAGCCTGGCGTAGCTGAGCGTACACCCTGGTGAAGGAATGAAGAAAACCAGGAAGAAATTGAGAGCGTTTGTTAGGATGTGACACTTGGGAATTTCTCATTTGGAAAACAAGGATTTTGTTTCTTTTGTGGATCTAAATACACCGTTTACAATGGAGTTGTTCATATAATTGTATTATAATGTTTTCCGATCTATATAAACAGCTCACAAAAGACTTAACATACGTTTATTGGGTCATTACGTAACACGTACCACGCTTACTGGGGACCAAAAGGAGAAAGGAGAGGAGAAGGCTGCCATCTTCCATGGTAGGTAATCAGTTTATTCTGTCTCACGTTGATAAAAACCAGTGGTTTAAACATCACTTTTGATTTCAGTGACAGCCACCAGATGTGCTAGCAGACACTGGTCACACGATACTTTCTGGAGAGCAGGACTGGAAGGCCAGGGACGACTGACTTTCCATTTTACTTCAGCCTGTCATGTTTGAATTTCTGTTGGTGAATGCCTTTCTTTCCTACATGGGTATATTTTTAAAGAAAAAAAGCAGAAAAGAGAAACAAAAATCTGGTGTATCAGGATGTCTGGGACTGATGGAAAGCCCCTAAATTAAATTTACCCAAGCTGCAGAACTGCCTTTCCTTCTCTACGAAGGAGTGCGGTGGCCATACCGCCCCCAGAGTGGCAGGCCAGGACCTGCCTCTGCTGCTGCGGAGCCAGCGGCGCTGGTCTCCGTGCTGGCGTCACCCCGTTGGCTGCTGTGGGCAGTGACACCTTCTCTAGAATGCTCTCGGGAAACTTTCCGTCCCGTCTTATTGGCCAGAAACGTTCCACACTGCCACCGGTTCACACCCACACCCGTCACTAACAAGAGGGACAGGACCACCGGGACTGGTCTGGACTGGTCGGGACTACCCACTGGAGCTGGCCTGGGCTCCACTCCCTTCACACGCATGGTCGCCGGGAAAAGTGCTGGTAGCTGGGGAAGAAGGTGCCGTATTAGCGCAGAATTAGGAGGATGGAGGGGAAGTCGAAGATTAAAACACATGTCAGAGGTGTGGGATATGAAATGGCTTGTTCTTCACCGTTAGACAGAAGTTTTAGAAGAGGACTGGGCTCTGTGTGCCCCTGAAGGAGGAAGGAATTTTTGAGTCAGGCGCCAAGCTCATCGTCTTCAGTGCTGTGGAACGGTAGCTTCTGCAGGTTTGGCGTTTATGGTTTCACCGATTTGGGACAGACCCCAAATTCTCCTAATGTGACCATCTGTGGTTTTTCTCAAGTACAAAGTTGAGTTTCACAATGGTGTTCACTAAATGAGAGACCTGAGTCTCCTTCATCAAAGTCAAGGCTATTGCATCGTCTTTTGTGTGAAGATGGTTGCTACCATGTCCATATGACTGATCAAATCCTGCCAGCTGCTCTTCTCTGTTCTGCCCCATCCTGCCTCAGTCAGACCCCGTTTTTCCTTATTTATTTGCACACTGGCTTTGAATCCTTAACTACTGGCGTGCAGAGAGTCAAATCTGCACCTGGATTATTTCCTTCAGCCCAGCTCTGCCAGCTCATGCTTCCCCCTTTCTCCCACCGCCTGCACGGCCGCGGTCGGTCCCAGGAATGCCTCGCAGTAGGGTCTTGTTTGGGGGTGTGATGCATTGTGCGCCTGTCACCGACTAAGCCGTTGACGTCAGCACTGCAAACACTTTCAACCATTCAGTTTTTTAAACTTAATTTCCTATAACTTAAATACTGTTTCTCATGACATAATTGCTCGAAGAAGACTTACATGTATTAGAAAAAAGTCATTAACATTCTCTGCTGATATTTCACGATGGACTTAGTTACAACTAAATGTGTAATTGTTTAAAAGTACTACAACATTCTCTTGTTTTCAGTGAATTTTACCTTAGCATTTTCTACATTGCGTCCCCTACTTTATAACTAGAAATGGAATGGATTGGTGCTTGGCCATGCATGTTATTTTGTTATTTGCATTCGCTCTTATCACTTCGATAACACCAATCCTCATTCCCTGATACACAGATCAGGAGTATAGGCCCGCGTGGATCTGGGATATGAGATGTGGAAATTCACATTTCCCTTTGCTTCCCAGGGACAGCCGCGGCCCACTTATCCCTGTTGCTTTCCGTGTGTCGGAGGACGCACGTGTTAGCTGCCATAGGCCAGGCCGTGCTGCCAGTAATGTATCAGTCACATTTATTTTCTTAAGTACTAGAATCATATTAGCAAGAGAAAATATGCCTAATGATTTTTGTTATGAAATGCCCTATTTTTGGAAAAGGATGAGCTGTCATGTAGCTTTTTCCAAAGTGTGTTATGGGTGTGTTCCAGGCAAATAAGAATTCTGTCATCAGGTTTGGGAAACACAGGGCTTTGAAAGTTTCCTCGGTGTCCTCAGACTTCTCTAAGTTCACTTTCACTGGTCAGCTCCGATACACAGATGTAGTTTGAGGCATTTCTAAAATCTATGATCAAGAAAACTTTTTTTAGGGAGCAGCTCTCTGGACCAATTAGTAAAAGAAAACATTCTGTGTAGCACTCTTTGGAAACTGCACTAGACATATAAACAAAGAACAAACTTTCATGGAAAAGGCAGACTTCTGAAAACTCGTCTCAAAGCTTTCCACGAAGAAGTGTTAGGGCTGATGTCCCCTATAGACGGAATGTGTTGGAAGGGCAGTCTGAGGAGAGCCATGACTGACTGCAAGGGCAAGTGCAGTGGGTGTCCTGTGACCTTGCTTTTCTGTGCTGTGGACATGAGGAAGCTCCAGGTCAAAGCTGGATGCTGGTCATGAAGACAGGGTACCCGTGATGAAGGGAAATAATGTACATGCTGATGCAGCTTAGGGAGCAGAGCCTAGAAGCCCTCTTTTGCTTATTTCCGGGGTGCTCATTGACTTCTCCATGTTCGTTCGCCACCTGGAAGATGACATGAAAATTATGACTGCAGAAAGCCGGTGTTGCAGAAGTTAGAAACCTCACCTGGACGGATAAAGAAAAGTGCAAAGGTAAATGCATCCGAAGCATTCATAGCCGGTGATCTTTTTTTTACTGAGGACACAGAAGTAATCTGGAAAGATCCTCCCAAGTTCCCCACTGCCCTCCGGAAGCAGCCCCACTTCCTCTGCTTTCCCCCCAGCGCCCCTGCCGTTAGTTAGCACGCTGTTGGGGTTCCCACCTGGAGCCAGCCCCTCCGCTGAGCCCTGGGTTGCCTCACTGGGCACTCAAGGACTGCGGTCCAGAAACCCCTCCTTCCGCTCCTCCTAGCAAGTGTGTGCTTTCTGTTCAGGAATTCCCGCCAGCAAGCAAACTGGTTGCCATTTCTCCTCTGCCTTCTCTTGACTTTACAGCTCCAAACTGCTGTTTGATTTCTTTTCTCACTTTTGTAGCAGAAGTTCTCCAAAGAGTTTCCTTTCCTACCACTGCACCCAAACTTCTCTTGTCAGGATTCTTGATGAGACAGTTCCATGTTGCAAAAATCAAAGTCACAGAACAAATAAACGGGTCCTTTCTCAGCCTCATCTTACACACAGTTCATCACTCTCTCCCTTAGTATTCGTTCTTCACTCGGCTCCCGGCACACCGCCTCTTGCTTTCCTCGCTCCTGGCTGGCTGCTGCTTTTCCCTCTGACCCTCATCTTCTTCAGATCTTCTCAGTCCCGGTCCTTTCTTATCCTCCACTTTTTTCTTCTTCCCTCTCCTTTCCTTTCTGCCCTCTCTTCTCTTCTTAGTCCGTTTCTGCTATATAAAAATGCAGAAACATTAAATTCAATTTTGTTTCAAATTGAAGCATAGTGCTAATTGGGTTGATGGGCTCTTGCACGGGCGGTCCCTGGTCACATTTTTGCCAGACTAGCCTTTTATCTTCTCCTTTAAAAAAAAAAAAAAAAGATTTATTGCCTGGCTGGTGTAGCTCAGTGGATTGAGCACGGATTGAGCACGGGTTGAGCGCGGGCTGGGAACCAGAGGGTCCTGGTTCGATTCCCAGTTGGGGCACATGCCTGGGTTGCGGGCTAGGTCCCCCTAGTGAGGGCCATGTGAGAGGCAACCACACATTGTTCTTTCTCCCTGCCTTCTCTTCTCTCTGAAAATAAGTAAATAAAATCTTAAAAAAAAAAAGATTTATTTATTTATTTTTAGAGAGAGGGGAAGGAAGGGAGAAAGAGAGGGAGAGAAACATTGTTATGTGAGATACATTCATTAGTTGCCTTTTGCACGCACCCAGCTGGGGACCTGGCCCACAACCCAGGCATATGCCCTGACTGGGAATTGAACTGGTGATCTTTTGGTTCATAGGCTGGCACTCAGTCCATTGAGCCACACCAGCCAGGGCCTTTTCCCTTTTCCCAGCTCCTCTGAATAGAGACAAGAAGGTGTGGACAACACTCTCAGACATTTCTTTTTACTGTCGACTGTGTCTTGGGTGGTCAGATGCTATTTTCCCATACCTTGAACTATTTTCCACATTAAACCACAACATAGAGTCTTTGCAGTCTTTAGTGCTGCTAATATTTTTTATAAAACATCACTTGGTATAAATCAATTGAGTTGTAGTTTAAGATGCAGTATTTGTTTTCATTATATAGATTAAAAAATATATATTGCCCAAAGGTGAAAAGCCTCTTTTTCAAAATGGTCAATTCCTCATTGTTTCCACTATTACTAGTAAAGAAGAAAAAACATTACCTTTCTTCCATTGAGTTTTGTTGATTCATTATCGTGTGTGACACAGCAGAAGTGGGAACATTACAAATATCTGTAATTGTGTGCATTGCTGTGGGGAATAGAAGGTTGTTAATATCTATTACTGGGCTAAATGAATGAATTAAGTAGCCAGAAACAAATATGACTGTCAAGCATGATTTAGTTGGTGAATAGCTTTAGAACAGCTGCCAAGTTGAATGTGGAGGGTGGGGGAAGGTTTCAGATACAATCGCAAATAGCCTTTGCAAGGACTTGTTCTCCGCTGCCACACTAGACGGCTGTGGCCTGCCTGGGTCCTGGGGGTGGCGTCACGTGAACAGCATGCGCACAGTTGTTCTTTCCCTCTGTGGTCACGGCCCTGTTCCTGTGTCAGCCACCCCTGCGCCTTGCTCCTGCTTTTTGTCCCATGCAGTGGGCCGTGAAAGGAAGAGAGGATCCAGTCAGAGGCGGGAAGAGGTGGGAGTTGAACTGGCACCGACCCAGGCTCCACTGCGAGGAAGGCTGAGCTTTTCCCTTAGTTCCTCCCATTGTCCCCATCTGTGCCCCCGCCCTGCTGTTGGACACAGGGATGCACAGGGGTGGCTGCCGGGGCCGCCCCTCCTTGGGCATTCCTGGCACAGATCCAGGCCTACCTTTCCGGCATCCCGTTTTCTCATACGGATGCTGGCTCACATTCTGGATCCTTGCACAGTGCACTCACTGAGCAGCTCTTAGGCCTCGGGCACAGTGCTGGGCATTTTTACACTGACCATCCCATCCGGGGACCGCAGCCACATGTGAAGGCAGAGGTGGCGGCCCAGACCTCAGCCCGGGGGCTGTTAGCTGTCCAGGGGAGGAAAGGTTTCCCAAGCTGATGGACCATGGCTGTTTCAACATCGTCCACACACCATTTCAACATTGTGATCCCATAACTGGGGTGTCCATGGCAAAAGTCCCTGTTAAAAGGGTCTGTTTATTCCCGGATTTCCCTGAGCAACAGGGACTTCTGGCTGAGTGACAAGTCCTCCCCTTGTCCCCTGTCAATGATGTTTCTGCCACCGGAGCAGGGCAAAACCCTTCCTCCTGTGTCTGTGGAGTCTACAGACCTCGTGGAATAGAACAAAGCTTCTTCTTGGTGAAGACCTGTTCTCATTAAAAATGGACTACAGATAATAGCCCGAGCTCTAGCTAGTGTCTCCATAGAATGATAGGGAAGAAAGGGGCCAGGAGGGACCAGGTGTCCGGACGAGGAACCGCCACTGTCCTGGCTGTACGCAGGATGGGAGCACCCAGCCACGCCACCTCGACCGTCCCTTTTCCCTGCGTGTGCTTCGGGAGGTTGGCACTCTGGAACTTCCTCAGGTTAAAGCAGTGACCTTACCTGGAAAGTCCTCCTCTCTCATTGGCGCCTGGATGGTGGAGTGTGGCATTCTGCTGGGCCTAAGTGGTCCCCCTCAAGTTAATGGCTTATACTTACTGCAAATTATGGCTTTTAATGCATATTTTCTTATCTAAAGGCTAAATTGTATATGATATTAACAAACCACAGTGTTTCGGTAAATCAAATATTCTGTGTCACCATGGGGCTTATATGCCGGGGAAGTGACGCTGTGGGTCTCCAGTTCCCCAAAGACGGGATCATAGAGCTGGGTCATCAGAAACAGCATGGTCAGCCTTGGGGAAGACCGGACCTGGGGCTGGGCCGGCTCTCTGGCTTGTGTCTTCTCTCTCAGCAATTTTTCTTTTTAGTCACAGGAGACTTTGGCCTTCTCTGGCCCTGCCCTTTGGTCAGTGCCAGTGTAGTTCACAGATTTTAATAGCTGAACCTTGATCAAAGGTTGGGTTTTGATTCCTCATTCCCAGAAGACCTCTAAGCTACCCTTGCAAATTTGTTCACACCTTCCTGAAATCCTTAGTAGTTTGTCTTGCTGGGTTTTCTGTGACCCCCATAATACACGAACCTGTTGTTTATGACATTCCTGCCTTGTTAGACAGCTTATTAAAAGACCAGATGCCCCAAGCAAGCCAACAAAACCGCCTTACAGGTTACTAAATGGATGCGAAATGCAGCTCTTCTTGGTTCTTCAGAGGGAGGCAGAGGCCTCCCTGGTGGAGGGCAGTCCTGTCCGAGTTGAGCAATAGCCACGCCCTCAAGCCAAGGGCCAGAGGGGCTAGGAGGTCACAGAGTCTGGTTGTTCCAGCATCCTTCCACTGCACACTGCTGGATGACAGAGGAGTGGGTGAAGAGGGATCACAGCGAGGATTTCCTTGTAGAGGGGAGACCCTTGGCCCAGCCCTGCGTCCCTCCCAAGGTGAGCTGCAGAGAGCTGGCAGGAGAGCTCAACATGTGCTTCTGGAGCACAACAGTCACCAGGCTGACGTCTGCATCGTTGAAAGATCTCGAGGGAGAGGCTGGCTGGAGCCGTGCCACGCGGCTGCAGGGAAAGAAACGGGGCTGCCTTGGGAACAGCCTCTGCCATGAGGATGTGGGGAGCTGGGTGCATGAGGGTTTGGCTGGATGTGGACACTGGGGAAGGGAGCCGGACCCTGTTGTCTCAAGAGGGTCTCCCTCCTACAGGGCTGCTGTGGAGGTCAACGTGAGGTGGCTAAGAGCAGATCGCTGGGATCTAGAGGGGTGTGCAGGAAGTTGAGCAGCACCTGCTGGCGGGGATCTTGGGCATCAAGGGATGGAAAGAAAAGGGGGTGTGTGCGTGCACACGTGTGTGTGCATGCTTCTCTTGGGGAGAGGTCTCTGCAGAGCCTGCCAAAGTCCTCCACAAAACAGTTCCCTCCGGCCATTCGCTCAGCTCAGGAGCACCAAAGCAAGAGGGCGGCGGTCAGAGCTCGCCTGCGCGTCCCCGCTCCCGCCCCCCTCACTCTGCCCCACTGAGGACCCGGAGTGCAGAGGCACCCGGGGAGGAAGACGAGGGCTCCATGGCATCCTGGCCTTGCCCATTGCTGCTGTTCTGGCCTCAGGGGCACCTGTCCTGCAGACAGAGGAAGGAGGAGGGAGTAAAATTGGACAAAGACTGAAGTTCTAGTATTAAATTTGCTTGGATATTCTGCCCCAAATGCTTAGAGGACTTGAATTTTTTCTCTTATGGTAAAATGTGCATACTAGAGCTGGCCACTGGAACCATTTTTAAGCGGATGGGTCAGCGGCGTTAAGCACGTTCATACCAGTGCGCAGCATCCCCACCGTCCATCCCCCGCGCTGCTCCTTCATCTGAATGGAAACTTGTCCCCGTGAAGCACTGACTCCTCATTCCCTTCTCCCCACTCCTGGCAACCACCATTCTACTCTGTCTCTGTGAATTGGACTCTTCTAGCTATACTTTATGTAAGTGCAGTCACACCAGGTTCGTCTTTCCGTGTCTGGCTTATTTCACTTAGCACGATACCTCCAAGGGTCATCCATGTTGTAGTACGTGTCAGAATTTTGTCCCTTTTTTCTGGCTGAATACTATTCCACTGTATGTATATACCACATTTTGTTTATCCATTCACCTGCTGATAGACACTTGGCTTGCTTCCACCTTTCGGCTATTGTCCCTAATGCTGCTATGAACTGGGACTACAAGTATCTGTTTGAGTTCCTGATTTCAGTTCATTGGGGTGTATACCTAGGAGTGGAATTGCTGGGTCACATGCTAATTCTGTTTAACTTTTTGTGTAAGGGCCAAACTTGTTTTCTCAGTAGCTGCACCGTCTACATTCCTTCCAGCAGAGCAAAAGTGTTCCACTTTCTCCACATCTTCCCCAATAGTTTCAAGGACATTTTGTTACCTATATTGACCTGAATACTTACAGGATGTGCTCAGGGTTTCCTTCAAGAGGACAGAAGCACACACTGCCAGGGGCAGTGGGAAGAGATGAGGGGAGCAAGGGTAGCCTGCACTTCATACTTTGTGGAGTCCCCTTTGGTCCAACACACTGGAAGCTGTCAGATGGTGGGGACTGTCAGAATGCAGCTGAGGCTGGCCCGCTCCCTCATCAACAATATCCCCAGAGAGGAGGCCTTCCTCCTTAAGAGCTAAGAGCCGGAGGGCCTGGCTGGGAGGGTTGTCTTTCATCTTCCCTGCCTACCGGCCACCAATGTGTGTAAAGCCAAGGTGACTGAGTTCTTTGTTGTGTGTAGATTTGTCCTTCCCCTTCTCAAAAGTCAGGATGCAGAAATGTAGGCAGAGTTTCAGAGGGACTCTCATGAGTCAGAGATGCTCAACCAATCCGAGTGTTTGTTCCCCTTTCTCTGTGATCCCACAGCTACTTTTCAGACCCAGATGGAGACTGCTCACATCTGCAACTTAAATGTTCACACCTTCTTCAAGTCCAGCTTTGTGTTCCTCGGAGCTTCCCATCAAACACGCAGGGTATGTGGGTGCCATTGCCTAGGCCTTTCTCCGTGGTGCAAATTAGTTCTAATTTAGCCCTTTTTATGGACTAATTTGTTCATAAAATGCATTCATAAACTTCTATAGCCATGGACCACAGTGAAGCAATTACAGACATAGAAAATGAGCCTTTCCTGGCTGCTAATGACCGAGTGACATCACTAAGGGCCCACGGTGACATGGAAGCCCCCCCTTCAGTGAGAACCAGCAATATTAATCGACAACCCTTAGTAGTTGTCCTCAGCACTCGGCAAACGTTGATTAAACCTCACGACACTCTTGTGAGCCAGACGTGGGGATCTCTACTTTCGCAGATGAGGAAATTTCCTTTAAATGACTCAGACGCAAATTGCTGAGAGCATCTGCCTAAGTCTCTGAATTTTCAGGGTCATGTAGCAGCAAAAATGGGGACGAACACAATGTATTGTTTCTCCTCCTCTGCCTTCCTTTCCCCCAACTGAAAAAGCTGCTTGGAACTTGAAGGACATGTCTGAAACATTGCTTTTCTTCCCTCCACTTTGCCTAGATCTGTGAAGAATTTAGAAATCAAGGACAATCTATCCCTGTAATTAAAAAGTGGAAACAGAAGCTATTTGTAGCAGAAAAACGTCCCATGAATGAGATTTCCTTGTGGTGGATTGACAAGTTCAAAGCAGGGATGATGTTGTCATGGGCACCAGATTGCACTTGCCCTGCTGATCCATTTACTTGGCTGCTGAAGGAGGAGGGCAGCGATCAGCCAGGAATCACCAAGCTTTGTTAGAGTCGATATGCAATTTTTATACACTGCCTTCTCTTTATAGATGTATACAAATAACAGCTGCAAACTGTTTACAGTTGTTTTAAGGGCAGAGTTTTTCCAGATATCTCAGGAACATAAACTGTGGGAGGGGGGAAGTGGGGTATGGGGAGTGCCTTTTCTCTCTTCTGAAACATCTCATCCAGAACAGGCTGTAAATAAATATTTGTCAGAAGGATGGGGACGGCTGACTGGCTGGCTCCTTAGTGCACACCATCTGCTGGCGTTAAACTTCGGGTTTATGGGCAGGGAGGTTGGGAGAGGAAGTGGAGATGCACAAGAAAGGGAATGGGAAGTGGGGGTGGGGGTGGGGATGTCCAGGGAGGGAAGCCCGCAGACATTCTGGAGTGGTTTGTAGTCATTCAGACAAAGGACGCAGAATTAAAGCTGTCCTGTGCAGTGACAGAGGGAGCAAGCGTAAGTGACAGAGGCAGGCTTGCTACTTTCCTGAGCCCACTGAAGTCAAATACACAAAAAGCAGTTGCATTTTCTTAGCTTGATGATGTTCGCAACCTCCTGTAACCCTCTCCCTTTGCTATGTTCATAGGGTGTAATGGCAAGTGAGAAACGGGGGTGGAGAGTGGGGAACCCTCGCTAGGAGGTGGAGTGGTTTTCTGGAGCTGACCCAGAGAATGTTTTTTGCTTCATTTGTTTCAAGTTCTGAGGGTCTTTTTGAAATAAGCATTTTCCTTCCCTAACAAAGGAAGCCTCCCGCCAACGCCTTTGAATCAATCAGAGAAGGTGCTTGCTCCTTGCAGGCGGCAGTGAGGATTTTACCATTTAACACGTTGGTTCCAGAATTGCGATGGAAGTGGCGATAATTCACAGTGATTTTCCCCCTTCCTACCCCAGGCTCAGTGTTGTCTAAGCAAACGCCGGTGGTGGCTTTTGTGTCTGCGTGGTGCCTCAGTAATCAAAGGCGGGATGAAGCTGATGCTTTCCAAATCTCCATTTGTCACCAGTTTGGACTGTGGCGTCAGCTCTTGCTTGATGCAAATAAGCTGACAAATGTGTATTATCAGAAGCAAATCTTAAGACTGTCAAAGCCCTGTCTGCCACTGAATTTATATCTGTATTTTTCCTGGGAAGGGATACAGTTGTGATACACAATTACCCATGGTTAATGCTTGCTGACCGCTGACCGCTGACCGTTCTGCCCCACCACTCCTGGGCCGCCTCCAACTCACCTTTTCAGAGATCTTGTCTTTTCTGTCCCCAGGCCTCAGACTTCCCCTTCTCAGTTTACCTTTTGAGTTCCAGACTATTCTTTCTGCCCTGCATTCCCTCCTGTCCTGGCCACCAACTGCCACCAGTGACACCTTTGTTTTCAGTTATTCTTTGCCCCTTATAGGTAATTTTTTTAAATCATGATTTTGGATAATTTGATAAACTCATTCACGGCAGGTATTCTAAAGTCCTCTAATGATAGAAAAAAAGTGAGTAAGTACCTCTAGAGGGGGTGAGATGTAGGATAGGAAGCAGGGGTGAAGGGTCTGGGGAAGGAAGGTCAGAGGGAAATGATTTTCAGCTGCTTACCATTTAGGTTACTTATAACCCACCTGAATTTTTCAGCAAAAGTCACTCTCTAGATGCCTGTCCATTCTGCACTTCCCAGACCCTCAGTGCATTGCCGTGTGCTTGTGAAGGCACGCAGAGGAAATCTCTAAGGGGGTAAGTCTCCACTATCATTTCTCCCAGCCTTTAAGAAATTTTATTAGTGTAAATGTGCATCACAAAAGTAATATCTGCTTTTGTCAACTCTTCAAATAATGCAGAAGAGTGTGCAGAAAAAATGTGCCCTGATGCGGACTCCGGCCAGCATGTCCGCGCTGTTGTGGATTTGACAAACAAATTCACACGGACTGCAGAAGTCCTGTGGAGAAAAAGGGACAGCGTGGCCACTCCCTGAGTGAGAGAGTGCCCCGACCCTTGCCTGGATGGGCTTTCATTACTTTCTGGGAGCATTACATCAGGGAAGGTTCTCATTAATCATTGTCAGGCGGTAATGATCAAACAATAGATAACATTCAAATAATTCTGAGGGCTTATTCTGAGTCAGGTCAGTTAGCTAAAGGGCCATAAAACTTTGGGGAAAAAACTCATTTCATGCTTGGACCCTTATCGGAAAGTTGAGGGCATTCTTAGCAAAGCAGGTTTTGCAGGATATTATGCATTCTTTCTTAGACCCGATTGCCCCGTGGAACTGTCTGTTCCTGCCCAGGGCTTCACCACCCTCCAGCACTGTTTCAGGCTTAAGTCAGGTGGGGGAAGTAAGGCAGCCAAGAGATTAGGAGACGTCTTGCGGACAGAATGAGGACTTAGGCTATGTCAAAGCTGAGGGGTGAGGGTCCATCACCCCCTTTTTCTATAGCCCCCAAGTCCCTCCCTGAGCGCCCCATTGCAACTGAGCCTGTCTTAGGTCGTCCCTCCCTTGAGGAATCTTACCTGTCATTGGCTAACCAGTCATCTGCTTGGGGCCAAGCAGGGTGAAGTAAAAGTGGGCAGAGGCTGCATCCCTGCTGGGAAGATAAGCTTTGTCTCCTTAGTGGCTTTAGTCCCAAGGTCTCTCACTCAGCCTCAGCCATGGGGGGTTCCAGCTTCTGAAACCAGGCAGGGCAGTTCCCATCGGTGCCCTCTTTCTAATGTCCATTCTTTTTAGAGAAAACCACTAGTAATAATTTGCTGATTATATTTTCAGACAGTTTTTTTCTTTTCGGTAAATGCATATTATTATATACGTCTTCAATTTATTGCAAATTACGTAGGTGTGTGTGTGTTTTAACTTTAATCAACACCTTGATCAGGGCTGATTAGTTAAACTCTGACATACCCCAGTCAGGGTGAATGCTGAAAGAGGTTACTGGCCATTGAAAGACTAAAGGCCATACTCCAGAACTATGATCAGCCCTCCAGTTATTTATTTTTAAGCAAAATGGATATTAGAAATAATTTTTTCTTAGTAAAATTATTAGGATTTAAGATGTCCAAATGGTCTAGAACTATATTGGTCTCCTGCCCTTGATGAATAGAGAGTAAGAATCTCTGAAGTCCAAGCCCACAGCCTCTGCTCGGCACACAAGGGGGCGGGGCCTCCACGCTGTCCTGTGTGCACTTCCCTGAGCTGAGGGATGTCAGCATGACAGTGCTGTGCCCGCCTGTTAATCAGTCATTGTCTCCGAAGCAGAAGTCCGTTCTGAGACCTGCTGCCATTGCACCAGATGCCCGCTGGTGGGGCAGTTGTGGGAGTAGAACCATCCCTTACCTTCTTCCAGACTTAGGTATTTTTGTTTTAACATTACCACATTATGACATATTTTTGTACCAAAAGCTTTGGCCTCACCTCTAAGGCTGGAATCCTGAGTGTGTATTGTCTGGAAATCGTAGTGCATACGTGACTCATTTCAACCTTCTCATTCCCCTGTCGTCTCTCAAAACAAACAAACAGAACACTCTTCGACCTCATTCGCTTTCATTGAGAAATGTTTGAAAGGTTTTTAGGAAAAAATAGAATGTTCTAAGTACAAGTAGTGCTATTGTTACAAGCTATGCTTTCGCTCTGAAAAGAAGAAAAAGTTCTTCATTCTCTCTCTGACGTCCAGTTCTAGAAAGCAGGGGTTTCGGAAGCTGGACAACCACCAGAGTAGCTCCTAGCTCGGGGCCAGTTCCCAGTCTGTTCTCTCCCAAGGGATCTGGCTTGTCCTGCCCCTATAATACCGTCCCTTCTCTCTGCATTCAAGGGTCTCCTCCTCCTTTGCTCCTGTTTTCTTGAGGGAAAATAAACATTTAAAGCTCATGTGTGGCCGGTGGCATCCACGGAGCACCCTCGGCCCTAAGCTCTGTAAGGAAGGAGCCGCCTTGCTTCACAGCTGTGGGGGACAACTCATAGCTGGTCTCCGCCAGCCCTCTGATCTGGCGAGTCTGCAGTGACAGTCTCTGTGGGCTCCCAGGAACTCTCAGAAAGCTTTTCAGAGTCCTCCAATGCTTCCGTTGGCCCTGAGCTAGTTACATGTGTATTTGAAAGAACCTTCCTTTTCCCTTTTTGTCCCTGGATCCCATTGTGAGTGCTATGGGCAGTCAGGAAATAATAACAGCTAAGAGCCCTCCCCTCCCCTTTCAAATCCCTACAGAAAAGCAAATCTGGGTCTCCAGAAGGAGGCCCAGGGACCAGTGGGATTGCATCAGCAGGGATGACCAGTGAGCCCCATTCGATGTACAAACAGGCCAGGCAGGAAGGCTGGCATCACCACAGGAGAATACGAAGGGACAGCCTCTCTTTCCTGAAGGTTCTGTTGTCAGAAAGCACACACCACTCACACCTGCTCCCCTCACTGCACACACACTTCCCAATCCACACACACAGACAACCATATAAACTCTTCAAAACCGAATGGCTGTCACGATGCAGGAGAGAGTGAATCTGGAGGGTGGTGAAAACAGTTCATACGTGGGCAGGTGCCAGGGCCACCGCCGATGCGTGTCCTTCAGGCCCTCAGTTGTTATTTCCAGCCAGTTGCATGTGAGTTACATACTGTGAAATGACAGATGTCACATCATGGGAACACCAGGGAGTCAACATAAGCAGCATAAGCAGCAACATAAGCATCCATCTGATTACCTTAGGAACTCAGGGAAAATAAGGAAAAGTGCACACCCATAGACCATAATGTGGCCATTATTCATAAAACAAGTGATCTCATTCAAATGTGTTCCATGTGAATTATGCATCTGTGCCAAGGACACTAAGGGAAGGCACCTGGAAACATCAGGGCCCGTTTGGGCAACAAAGTTTCCCTTCCTTTTTAAAAGGACAAAGAGAAGGGGAGACTAAGAGAGAATGCACGAGAGAGACAACAAAGGGCAAGAACCAGCCAGCTGGCAACATTTTCCCCAGAAAGGCATGCGGGACACAAGAAAAGACTGCGAAGAGCCTTGGATGTCAATGTCGACAGCGTCATTAATGATCTGGCAGAGATGTGCCCAGGAGGCTCTCGACGTTCTACCAGAAGACAATGCTGAGGACTTTGCAGAAGGAGACAGATTACAAAGGCGTGGGAGCTCAGAGATCTGAGCACAAGATAACAAAACACAAAGCAGGATTCACCTGGAGAAAGTGAACACAGACACGTCTGGGGAAAATCATCTTAAATAAAGATAGCCAGTCGGAGAAAAAAAAATGTGTCCAGGCTGGGCCCTGAGTGAAAACAGAGAGCAAATTCTACCTGAATTGCAAGGTATTGCAATAGCTCTGCCAGGGGAGAATTCCCTTTTGGGGTTTGGTGTGCAGAGGTGTCTCATTAGGACGCAGTGACAAAGCAACTCATGTCCCTCTTTGCCAACAGAATGAGCTCCTCGCGGCGAATGTGCATAAACAGACCTCGTGCACAGCGCGGACGCCATGTGGGGTGTGGGCTTTTGAGGCTTATCTCTGAGTGGCCAGTCTTGATGCCACCTTCGGAACCCCAGTAACTCAACCCCAAGTCCATTCTGACGGATGGCAGATTTACGGCTGAGGTGGTTGCATCGGACATGGCACCGTTGAGAAGTCACCTCTAGAGATGTAAATTTCAGACTTTACAGTGAAATTGTTATTAAACTGGGCTTTTTAGCTGGTGGTAGTTATCTGTTAACTAGCACAGGATTTACAAAATTACAGCTGAGAAGCCCACCATGGGTTCTCTGTGGAGTCATTAGCGACTTCATACTTAACAGTATTGATCCCTTCATGCTGATATATTGAATATCTGTTTCCTGACGTCCTAAAAAAACTAATAATTTAATGTTGAAAAAAACCATTGACTAGCGACTGCTGTCCTGCTGTTTTTATGGGCATCGAGTAGATAATGCCATTTATCTGGATGAAAGGAACATATTCTGCCAACCGTCAAGTATTCCAAAAAGACCTGAGTTTGGGTGTTATAGAGAAATCAATGAAAACGACTGGCTGAATTTACTAATTTCTATTCAAACTTGACATCAGGTCTAAATGAGCTTTTTGCTCTCCCATCAACCTTCAAATTTCAGAGAGAGTGAAATTCCAATTTTTGTCACCAGGGGGCAGTAGGACACTAAAATTGTTACAAAATGCAGCCTACTTAAACCACACTGTAGCAAGAAATAAGAACTTAAAAAAATATGCCCACTAGAATTTAGTCATCTTTGTGGCCTCATGTCTGCATTTATTTTGGCCTTTTTATAGTTGGACATTTTCCCTCAAATTTGACCTTTACACATACGGTTTACAAAAGGGACAAAGAAAAGAACAATGATCAGTGAAGGGAAATACTTCACATTTCACCTACAATGGTAATGTGTGAAATCTCAAGTATTTTGGGGGTGATTATCATTTTATTAAGATAGCTGGCTGGCTAGTTAGGGAGTAGATATTCTTGAGGCTGGAACACCAGTGCAGAATAGACCACCCAGGCATTTGCATGATATGGTTTAGCATTTAAGCAGAGACTAAACGTATTTGAATAGGTATATATTTCATCTGTTTTTCTAGGCTCCCTTGTAGAGCCTTTTACCCAAAGAGAAAGTCAGGCAAGCCTTCTCTTCCTCATCAAGTCTTATTCAAGATGCTCTTCCTTCAAGAAACATTTCTGATCTCATCCTGCCTGAAGCAGGTACCTCTTCTTGGGTGTGCACCAGAATCCCCTGGAAATGCTGAGAATGTTTTGGGGCCCCTTCCAGGGTTTCTGATCTGGTAACCTAAGGATGGGCCTGAGAATGCGTATAGTTGAACCTCGTACATCTCAGGAATTTGGGGGCCTGACCCCCTCCCAGCCAAAAATCTGCATCTAACTTAAGACTCTACCGTCAGCTCTTGGATCTGCAGATTCAACCAACTGTGGGTCGAAAACAGGACTTTCCATCCATGGTTGAGAATCTGCATTTGGAAATGAAAAAATACTGTTTTCACAAGTTAATACCCTTCTCTCAAGCAAGTTTTTCAATAGATTTCAAAATAATAATAAAAAAAAAAGGTGAGGAGAGGTAAAGGGATTCTATTTGACTTGTAGCATTTGCTCTCGAGTTGTCCGTGCTTACCCGAAGGGCCACGTCTGTTAGCTGGCCTGAGGGTGGCTTGTAATGGCAGGTGGCTGACGTGGGACAGGTCGGAGCTGCTGCGAGGGGCTGAGCCCAGGCTTCCCAAGCCGCAGCTGGCACAGCTCCCTGCCTGTCCTGGCTGTTGGGCTTGGCCCCCGCCCCCAGTTGTCCACCGCTCTTTGTTGACTGTCCCTCGATGCCCTCCTGGTCCCTTTCCATTTCATGTTCACGTCTGGCTGATGCTCCCTAGGAGTCTGGCAGAGGCCTGGACTCAGGTGGCCTGGATTTGCCCTGATTCCACCACCAGCTTCCGGAATCTCAGTTCCCTTCTCCCTAAAACAGGGACTGAGCCTGCCTCCAAGGCTGTTGTCAGGAATCGGTGAGGTAGGTACACTTCCTGAGAATATTCGTGCCCAATCAACGCCTGCTGTGGCGGTGGGGATGCATGAAGTGTTTTTGCTTCTAGCTCTGCCCTACGTCACCTGCTGTGCTGCTGCCTTGCACCGACTCCCAGGGCATCGATGGCCAGCCCAGGCCTTTCCCGGCCGGTTCTCGTTCGGTCCCCTCGCTTCCTGCCGTGGGTCAGGAGAGCCCCGTCCTTAGTCTCGGAGGACAGAGAGCACACCACACACGTCTCGAGCAAGGGGTCAGGGCGGCAGTGGACCCAGCTCGCTGGTTTTATCATCTGAGTAAACTCTATAGATCACCCCCGAACGGCTTGTCTTTGGAAATCAATATTCATTCTCGGTGTGGCTAGAGTGACTGAGTCGGTTGGCTACTCCACTCAATACTCATTGATTAATTGATGGTCTGACCTCAGAATCCGCAATGATAAACAATTAGTTCAACTCCGGCAAAGTGGACAATCAACTTCTTTTTGTCCCCAGCCAAGTTGGAGGTCCGACCATGACGAGTTTCACTGTGTTTATGTCCTCTTTCAGAGAGTCCTCATCCAGTTACTAGCTTGAGATATTTCCTGCTGCCCCAAAGCCAAGAGCTTTGGCCATTCGGTCGGTCAGAGAGGTTGGGCTCTGGGACGTGAAGGAGGTCCGCAACCGAGCTCGGAGAATTTATTATTTCCTGCTCGTGTGGACCTGGTGGCTGGGGGCTTCCACCCCTGTGAGATTGGGTGGATAGGACATGCTTCGGCACTCTAAAGAATTGCTGGGTGGGAAAGTGGGGTTAAATAATGAAGGAAATCGCCCACTGTGATAAAAAACGCTTAAAAATGAACTTTACCTCTGGGATAAGGCATAGCAAAGGGACCCTCTGCTCAGAGCAATCCTCTTCGCTTCTCCTTTCACAGCAAGTCAGCGAGGAGCGGGCAGCTGGTCAGCGCGAGTAGCTGGGCTCTGTCCCTGTACCCAGCGGTCTGCTCTGTTGTCCCATGAGCCAGTGGGGCACAGAGCCTGACTTCTCCGCGACATGCACCGATTTTGTTGGAGTCCACTGCTTGCTCATGCTGCTAAAAAAACCCTTTGCATTTTCAAATTCCTGTGTTTTCAGTGTCGGTTTTTTTTTTCTTTGTAAAGGAAAAGGGTCCCCTGTGGACATTGATGAAGGCTGACACATTTTCTTGTAAAATATCCTTCTGAGACTAGATGGTTTATTGGTAAACACATATTTTGGGGTTTTTTCGAACGAGTGCTGTGAAATTAAGGTGCGGTGTTTTTAGGGAAGTGATACTGTCGACTCCGTAGGGCAGAACACCCGTCCCCTTTGTGGTTGTTGCTCTTTATAATTCCCCGCAAAAGGCATTTTAAGATAATTTTTAAAAAGGTGTTTGGAGCAAAAATACTTCTCGAAAGAGGTTATGTAACACCTGCACGGCAGCCGCTTGTCAAAGGTAAATATACCCATTTCTTTCCCGCAAAGCCATTAGATCTATTACCTCTTACTTGCTTGGAAATTTGCTTTCCTTTCTTCACATCGCAGCCTTCATGGGGGCCTGAAAGCTCACCAACTGCCTCCCAAATCAGTCAACCCAGTGTTTTCCTTTTAATTCTTTCATACTTTCTCTTTGTGGCCAAGGGCACACTTTTCCTCTGAGACAGTTACGATGGTCGGCACTGGCAGGGATATGTCTTGCTCTGAGTGATAAGAGAACCAGGGAGCAGGTCCCACGGCTCCTGACCCCGCACCCTGAGGCCGGGAGTTCACGGCCAAGAGAACGAGACATGGACGCAAGCCGGTACTTAATCACGGCACCCAGGAGATTGTTATGCAACAGTTTGTGTGGGTATTCTACCCTAAACGTCAAGATGAGAGGACGTCCAGCCTCCCTGGGGCCAACAGCAAGGGTCCCATTCGTGTGGTGTCTGTAACGCCCTTTCTTGTTAGGGAACCCCGGAGGAAGGCACAACACCGGAAACGGTTTTCAGATTTCGCGCACGACATATCACGCATCAATGAGGATCAGAATATCCGCGTCAGTGTCTGAAATCAGAACTTATTTTAATGACGTACAAGGGATGAGCGTGAGTGTGATTTAAAAAAATGAACATGTAGCAGCTGCCATTCAGGTTAGGGTTGCTGTTTTGGGGAGTCGCCCTGGGAAACAGTAAACCAATTTGGAAATCCTATCATTTCACAAAATGTTTCTGACGCCGCTCTATCAGAATGGCCTCAGAGTTCGTTCATGACCTGCTCGTCCTTATTACTTATTTACTTGATTTATTTATTAAATTTTAAGTGCTTGTTTGAGCAAACATGAACTGGAATTGGGCAGTGCCAAGCCAGAAGTGGGTAGGGGAACTCCCCTGTCAGGAGCTCAGGGAGAAATTTCTGCAGGGAAAGGGCAGACGTAAGAAAATTACTGACTGGCCGTGGGTGAAGCCTCCTTGGCTGATTGTCATTGGTTGTCCTTAGGGTTTTGAATTTGTAACGACACTGAGGCATTCGTGGACTGAGATTTTGTTTACTTACGAGGACAGCATTAGAACCAGCTCTGTCTACTGGCCTCCTTGTTTAATTAAGTTAACGATTCCCAGCTTCCATGCACGAGAGAGTAACCGGAGTCTGGTGTCAGCACCACTCCGTGGGCAGAGTTAGGTTGCTCTTGCCCCATCGTGAAGCCCAGAGGTCATGGTCTCGGACCTGTGGAAGAACTGCCGTTGCTGTCACGTCCTGGTCCATCTTGGTCATGATTCTCTGACACAGGGAGATGGTTTGATGTACAGCTGATGGCTTTGCACAGGTGCTTACGACCTTTGGGGAGCACGGGGCACCAGGCAGACCAGACTAGGAGATTGGGTCACGCTCGTCATCCACAGCCCCCATGAACCAAACCAGTCGAAATCTCACGCAACAAAGGACACACCTGAAGGAGCATCAACCTGTGTAGCCAAGTGGCTTGTTTGCTAATTTCTTGTATTTGCTACAATACCAGAGGCACATACCTACACACAGCAGGAGGCGTTGCTGTGGCCTAGAGTCCTCCTGGTTCAGGCATCAGTAATCTAAAGCCACTGTACTTAAATTTTTTTTTTTCATTTGTTTATTTTTAGAGAGAGGGGAAGGAAGGGAAGAGAGAAGGAGAGAAACATCAATGTGTGGTTGCTTCTCATGTGCCCCCTTCTGGGGACCTGGCCAGTGACCTAGGCATGTGCCCTGACTGGGAATTGAACCAGTGACCCTTTGATTCACAGGCTGACACTCAATCCACTGAGCCACACCAGCCAGGGCTCAAGATCTCCTTTTTCTTACCCTCCCTTCCCTATCGTCTCCTTTCAGGGTGACAGCATCATCGTGGAATGATGGACTCTGTTGTGTTTGCGAACATTCTCATTACTGTTTAATTATGCTCCAGATGCGTGAGTCTAGTAAGTGTGGGCCAGTGTGTAAGAGATACTTTAATATTCTATTTGCGTCTCTGTGGCTCTGAGAGAGCAGGAAAGGTGAAGAAACGTCATTCGTTTATGCAGAGCAAGCACTGTGATAGGAAAGCCCCCCAGTGCTGGGCGCCGTTGTCCTGACAGTGCTTTACCTCCTCGTGCTACAAAAACCTGCCTCGTTAAACGAGACCAAGCAAACGAGCCAATAAGAAGGAACCTTTATTTCTAACAAGCAGGCCTTAAGAGTAAATAAATCAATGAGAAGTGAGTTTGAGATTCTAATACACAATAGAAACCTTCAGGGAGACGGACCAGAGGTGATTCAGGTGCAGGTTTGAAGGCAGAAGGAGCCGTAAGCATATTCAGTCCTGGCCCCGGGAGGAGCAGTGCAGGTGGTTTGTGTCCTGCTGCCTCAAATGACTGACTTTGAAAAGTACCAGAAATCGGAGCTATGTAACAATGTAATTATGGTCCGAAAGAGCTGCCTCTCCATGTATCACAACTGCATCAGTCCACAGAGCTGGCATGGAGGTTGCTTTCTGTGTGCCAGTGGTCTTCCTGGCTTGCTTGAGACCTTGTCAGTTTTAGCATTGAATGTGCCACATCCTGGGAGCCCCTCGGCCCCAGGCAGCCAGGATGATTTGCCCTCAGTGCCATGTTCTGTTCTAGATGCTTTATATTTAGTAACACGTTTAATCTTCACAGCCCTGCGAGGTAGGTGCTATTATTATCCCTGTTTTTCAGGTGAGGAGGAAATGCTTGCATAGCGAGTCTAGGAAGCCTGCCCAGGGTCCCCCAGCTGGTAAGTGACACCGTCAGGATTTGAAATCAGGCAGTCCGGTGCAGGGTCAGGCTGCCTCTAAGTGGGCTACCTCTGCTTTGCAATAAAGGAAGAAAGAGAGATTGCTGGGGATAGGATAACGGGTGAAACCCTGCTCCCATTCTCCTGGTGCGCACCTGGGGTGCAGTCAAGAACACACCAACCCCCAGGTCTGAAAAAGCACAGAAGCCCTTGTCAGAATGCCAATAGGTCATCAGAGAGAGCTCTCTGAGTCCGTGAGGAGGTGAATTAACCCGGCCTTTGCGGTCAGGGAGGGCGTGCGGCCCTGGGTGAAGGGCCCAGCCCCTTGCTTGACAGAGACTGGTCGATCAATAAACAGAAGTTTGTCATTAGCCTTCAATTATTGTAGGAGACGTGACGGTAATGACAATGGCTGAGGAAAAGGGAGAGCCGCTGCCAGGAGGAGTATGAACCACCCAAGACTCCCCGGGGCCATGGGGCAAGATGGGGGGGGGGGGTGTGCAGAGTAGAATCAACCACGCTGTGAGTTTCCCGGGGCCGTGGAAGCTCGGGGGTCCATGGAAGTCTGGGTGAGATGAATGTATTCCACTCGGGGGCTCTTGGCCAGGAGATTCTTAGGTATCTCCGTGATGGACTGTATTGTTAGCACAACAATAACACAGAAGAACAAACTCCAAACCCCCAAATTCGGAATTCTCTTTCTGGGGCATAGGAACTGGTGTGGTGTTGTTATCCACGTGGGTTAGCAGGTCCAGAACTTTTCCCTGATTTGAAGGACAGTGAGCGCCCTCAAAGCCCTGATTGGTCAGAGGGGAGAGACGCCCTCCCTGGAATGCTGGCTCCAATTGGTCAGAGGAGAGCACCGCCCCCACTGGAAGGCTGGCACCGATTGGTCAGAGGGGAGCACCACCCTCCCTGGAAGGCTGGCCCCGGTCTGCTCAGACGTAGCATTTCCTGTCGGAAGTCCCCGGTGCTGGGACACCAGACAGTTGTCGGGCCCTGCCCAGCGGGCTGGCCGTGGGACCGCGCAGCGACCCCTCAACAGCTCGCTCTAAACCGTGTGCTCCTCGGGAAGTCACGCCACTTCTTCCAGCCTCAGTTTACTCGTTTGTAAAGCGGTAACGGTAAGCATACTTTTCCGTGTGGTTCCTGTGAATGTTCAATAGTGCCTGTATTATTATTCAGAACAGAGCGTGTTGGAGAACTCTCATAGCACTGCTACAATAAAAATTTGTAACAATTTTTGTTCTTTTTGGAACCCTCTATTTACATTTTTACTGAGCAACTAACTACCCTGTACCGCGCACGGCCAATAGCTTTTTAGGCTGTTTTCTCGTTTTAATCCTACTTGGATGCAGTCCCAGATTTTCTCGTCGGCCCCAGCAGGGACGGGTGAAGAGTAGAAGACCGGAGGTTCCGGCCTGCCAAGGGTGGCTGTGGCAGCGTGGACGGTCACCTTGTAGCTGAGAGTCCCAGGAGACACCACGGGGGCTGGGACCAACTGCTATGAAGGATAAAATGAGCTTAAATCAAGACTACGAGGCCTTAAGGAAACTGGAAGAGGTCAGGCCATCAGTCGCACCAGCTGCCAAATTTAAAGGCAGATGCCAGCAGAACTCCCCAGGGGCAGGCTCCCTGGTCCTTCTGCAGTTGCCAGTCCAGAGGAAAGCATAAGGACAGAGACTAGGAAGCCCAGGCCTCCTCCCCTGCAGGACATGGGGGACCACCTCCCAGATGTCCTCTTGGAGAAGAAAATGGGCAGAGAGGGCATCTGAAGGATTGGCCATTTATCCCAAACAGACAGCTCTCTAGAGAGAATACAGTGAGTTTACAAGATATGAATAAACTCAGTTTTCATCACCACTCAGCAGGTGGGTGCTAATGAGGAAGATTAGCTTGGTTACAGACGAAACACAGAAGCTGAATTTCCTCTGCACATTTGTGTGCATGGAGAGAACTGTTGGAACATTCTGCTGTGTGTGTGTGTGTGTGTGTGTGTGTGTGTGTGTTGGCGGGGGATGAATGGGGGATGGGTCTAGCTCAAAACCCTAAGCGGAATGAGTTACATAGGAGGACAATTTTAGAATTGGTTCTTTTTTAAATTAAATCTACTGGGAGGATATTGGTTAATAGGATCACATAGGTTTCAAGGGTGCATTTTGAGGACTGGTTCTTGGCAAGCGTTCCCCACCCTCCATTTGCTCCCTTTGTACGTGGATGCTGCCGTCTAGGAGATGGGATGGAATGAAATAAGAGCTCCTGGAAATAAAAGCACAGCACAAAGGGAGTGCAGAAATAAAAGCGTCACACAAACGATGAACACGATGTTGGGAATCATTAAAGGCTTTATGGAAGGAGTGGTCTTTGTGATAAATCTTGAAGGGAGTAGAATTTCAAAAGGAGACTGTGTGAGAGCTCAGGAACGAGAGGATGGGACCTGCTGAGGGGACAAGAAGGGTCTGGTGAGTCCGGGGCGGAGAGGATGTGGAGGGAAGTGGTGGAATAGGGCCGAGCTGGGAGGACAGGCCAGGGAGTAGGCACTTCATTCTACGGGACGTTGGGCTCTCCTGCCGAACCTCCTTACTGCCTCCTCGAGGACAACGACTTTATACCTCAGAACGGGTTTGCTGACATCTTCTGCCAGGTGTTCCATGGGGACGGAGATTCCAGGTCGAGTAAGTCTGGAAAATGCCCTACATCAAATTCACCTGTTGGAGATTCACAAAACACATTTGCCTATTGGAAGCTTTCAGAAATCCTACAGTAAAGAAACCTGTTTATCGTTTAGTTTTTGTAACCGAGCTGGATTATGGAATATTATTTCTTAAAAATTTTTTAATCACCATTATTTTTATATTAACCCTTATTAAGATCCCCTAAAAAAAGCATTTGCCTCCGGCTTATGATGCTCCAACCCTTGCATGGAAATGCCGGACTCTCACAGTCTGGTCCTCTCTGTGCAATGAATGAACTCCTTGAGCAGTGTTTGAGTCTCTGTATTTCTCAAGACTTAACCTGTTACGTCTTTAGAGTCTTCCTTACCAACCAGGGAGGAGTTTGTTTTTTTTTTTTTAGGGCTCCACTATACCTTTTAAGGTATATATTTATGATTATTGGCTTTCTCCATGAGTCTTTGGAGGGAAGAACACATACCTCATTAATTTCCATATTTCCATCATGTACGGCAGTGTCTGGCACATAGTGAGTACTCAATTCATGTTAAATATGTTCAATAAAGGATTAACCCCCCCGGTCTCTACAAGTTGCTCTGGTGGAGGTGTGAGAGGTGAACTGGGGCAGAGAAGAAAGTGGAGGTAAGGAGCCTTGTCGGGGGCTACTGCTGTAGGAAGGGAGAAATCAGGCTTCATCTGGAATGGCTGCACTGGGGATATGGGAAGGGGTGGGCCAAGGTTTATTGAGCATCTGTCATATGCTGGGCACTGGACAAGCTGCTTGTCATCTTATCCTCACTGATGCCCGTACCGGGCAGGTCAGGCAAGTCAGTGTCCCCTCACACTGCTCTCTCCTGGGAAACCGCAGAGGGCCAGCCTTGTCCACAGGGCCGTAGGCAGATGCGGCCATGCCTTGCCCTGTGTGACCTGGCCATGTTAGCCACCGTCGAGAGCCTCAGCGTTGAGGGCAGCCATCCACAGGCCGAACCGTGGTCCACAGGCGTCAGGCGTCTAGCTCTTTCCCAAAGTCGACTGACAGACGACCAGGCTCTATTCTGAGTAGTAATTTGATCAGACGCTGTCTCTTAGGAAGCTGAAAAACGAACACGCAGAAAAGGGTGCCGTGAGCAGTGGAAGCAGGTGAAGAGAAAGACAACGGACGGAGAAAAGGCCACCGAAGGGAGGCCAGGGAAGCAGGAGTTAACAGGACCCATGACCTGGGCGGCAGCGAGAAGTTTGCTGGCAGCGGACTAGAAAGAAGCAGGTGGAGGAAAAGGAGAGAGAGGGAGAGAGAGAGAATG